>JAAGAY010013362.1:9551-71813 GCA_011801015.1 Ardeotis arabs | reverse complement strand
AAAAAAAAAAAAAAAAAAAGCTGAGCAAAAATGCTACACGTGGGATGGTGACCTCTGCAATTTCAGGGTTTCTTTTGTTTGTTTCCTCATATTCACACAACCACCAGCGCTTTCAATGACCACCCACCCCAACTACTTGTCGGCGCTGCCTCCCTGCACGCAGCCCCTTCCCAACATCCGTGCCCGGTGGCCCGCGCAAGCGGCACACGGCGTGCGCGGCGGCTTCCCTCACGGGACCTCTGCAGAGAAACCCGCTTCTTCAGGGCGCCAGGAAGAGCCGGCGCGGAGGGGCAGCGGCCCGCGCCGCCCGCTTACCCCTTACCGAGGGGCTCCGCGCCGGAACCGGGCGGCGCGGCCCGCGGGGGGGGCCGGCCCCTGTCCAGGCCCCGGCCCCGGCCCCTGTCCAGGCCCCGGCCCCGGCCCCGGCCCCGCCCGGCGGAGCTGTTCAGAGCGGCGGGTGCTGAGCGCCGCCTCGTGCAGCCGGGCGGGGCCGGCGCTTCCCCGCCCCGCGCTCGCGGGTGCCGGCGGGGGGAGCCGCTCTCGCCGCCGCTCCCGCCGCTTTCGCCTGCGCGCCCCCGCCGCCGCCGCCGCCGCCGCCGCCGCCGCCTGGGGCCATGGCGGCGCTGGTGCTGGTGCTGCTGGTGGCGCTGGGCGGGCGGACCGTGGTGCCGGGCGGGCGGTGCGCGGCGCCGCTGGCCGACCTGCGCTCGCAGATCTCGGGCGTGGAGTCGCTGCTGGAGGAGTTTCGGCGGCAGCTGCAGCAGGAGGAGCCGGGACCGGCGGCGGCAGCGGGGAGCGGCGGCGGGGAGCGGTGCGGCGGCGGCGGCTTTTCCGCCAGGCCCGACTCCATCATCCGCACCAAGGACTCCATCGCGGCCGGCGCCACCTTCCTGCGGGCCCCCGCCGCCGTGGCGGGCTGGCGGCAGTGCCTGGACGCCTGCTGCGCCGAGCCGCGCTGCACGCTGGCCGTGGTGCAGGGGCCGGGTCGGCCGCGGGGGTCGGCGGCGGCAGCGGCGGAGCTGGGCTGCTACCTCTTCAACTGCACCCACCGCGGCCGCCCCGTCTGCCGCTTCGCCCCGCACCGCGGCTACAGCACCTACAGCCGCCGGCTCGCCGGCCTCGCCCCGCTGGGTAAGGGCCGCCGCGGGCGGTGGGGAGCGGGGCCCGGCCCAAGATGGCTTCGCGTGGTTGGCGGGGGAGCGAAGGGGAGCGGCGGCCCCGCGGCGGGAGGGAAATGGCGGCAGCCGCGGGGGCGGGCAGGGTAGGCGGCCGGGTTCGCTCTCCGGGGCGCCGCCGCCATTTGCCGCCCCGCGCCGTGGGACCGCTGGCGAAGAGGGGGGGGCCGTGCGTCCGGCTTTCCCGGTGCCCGGAACGGGTGTCCGGGTCGTGAGGCATCGCCCGCGGCGGGAGGAGGACGAGGAGCGCCGGGCCTTTCCGCGGGACCCCCCCGCCCCGAGCCGGGAGAGGCGGCCCAGCCATGCCCGAGGGTGCGAAGGCTTTGCGGGGTGTGCGAGTTTAGGAAAAGCTGGCCCTCGCCCCTCTGCCTGTGCAAAACCCTTGGGAATGCCCAGTTCGGAGCCGGCCGCTGGGATGAGCGTGTTCACGGACCCCGCACACCCGGAGTGGGGACCAGACGGCTCCCGGCGGCACAGATCCCGCTTCCCGGGGGAACTGCGGGTGCTGGGCACCCAGGGGAGTGTGTACCGCCACTGCCAGCCAGGCCAGAATGTATTGGAGAAGTTCTGAGAGCAAGCCCGTACCCTTCTGCTTGGGGGTGCTGTCCAAATGTTGTCAGCTAAGTGGGTTTCTTATTCTCTCGATTGAGAATTTTCTTTCTGAAGAACTTAAGAGCAAGACAGGAGAAGAGAAGGCTGTCTCACAGATAGTCCAGAAGCAGCGTGGAGACTCCACAGAGCCACTGCTGGGGTCTGGGTCACATCTAAAGCAACAGTTCAGCTCTGAAGCATATTTAAGAACAACATAATCCAGAGCAAGCAGCTGTAGATGAAAATAAGCTGGATTTCTAAATTTGGAGTCTGTTTCCTAACATCTGCTCCAAAGAACCTCATCACACTCCTCCACCTCCTGTTGTTAAACAGTTGCATCTGAATTGATTTTGTCCTAATTTTGTTACCTTCTGTTGACAATACTTGCCTAAGTGCCCTCTTCTTCATCATCTTCAGTGATGTATCTCGACTTAAGTAAATTAGTCACTGCACGCAACATGAAGAAGGCCTAATGGTGGTGTGAATGAAAATGGTGTGTCCAGATGTGGCACCTGCTGTTACTGCTCCCTTGGCAGAGGAGAGCTCAGGCTTGAGGTCGGTCCAGTCTTGCCGGTCTTGTGAGAATGCCAGCGGGAATCTCCTGGAGATAAGGGTCTCAATTCTTGGAGGGGTTACAATGCCTAAATATTATCTACAAAGTGCATGGGCAGGTAAACTAGGGAGCTATAGGGAGAAACTTGTGGCAGTAAGGATGATCTGCAGATGCCAGAAAAACCCAAGGTTTGATTTTGACATTTTCAGTGGGGGAAGTATTAGATCTACAGTCCTATTTATGTAGTAACTTTTGGGTAATTATGTTTTATAACCCTGTATGCACTTGCAATATAGAAGGCTTAAGACTGGATTTTGCATCAAAGTCACAGAGAAGTAGGCTTCTTTGAAAACCTTTGAAAATATCTTCACATGTCCTTCATCATTTTGAACTGCCTTAATTCCATTTAAACTGGCCCTAATGTAGAGTGCAGTTATGGCACGATATAAATAATACTACTGTTCAATGATACTCTGCCTATTAGAAGTCTTGAATTCTCTAATGCCTTGCCTTTTAGGCAGCTTTCATGACTATTGACATGGGGCTTGCAAGGCAATTTCAATTCCTAATCTGCAAATTGCTCTGTGTCCTGTTGGGTTTATTTAAAAGTCTACCTTGTGGGTGGTGGTGGTGTCGGAAACAGGGGATTATGATTTCTTAATGCAATTACACTGGAGCTGAAGCAGAGCCACGAAGGAGAATGAACTTTTATTCAAACATCTGTCAGCCGTGACATAGACCAGGAGAGATAAAATTAAGATTGAATTATTTTGCTCTCTGATGTTATGTAGCCACTACATTCTTGAATTACATTGAAAAATTAATCTGGACAACAGTACATCACATGGTGATGAAGATTCAACTCTTTTCCCTTATGATGTCACCCCACGATGGAATTTAGGAAATGTAGGAAAGAGCTTTGCATTTCAAGGGCATCACATTTTGCCTGTTCTTTTTTTTTTAGAGTACTGTGGTGTTGAGTCTTCTACCATTTTCTTTTTCATAATCCCAGACCGACATTTATCTATAAACACGGAGTATTCATCATTCCAAAATATTTCTGAGCATTAGTGGACAGTGATCTCTAGGGTGTTGCCCTTTCATTTATGTTAAAAATCTTCAGTAAAACAAAACCAATTGCATATTTAATTCTGGGAGCAGTTAATAACAGATATGTATTCTGTGGATCAAGTGTATCTCTGTGTACTTCCACAACAGTCAGTGGTGGGATGAATTTCTGGGCTGAACATTTTAGTGCAAATCTGAGCCCTTTACTTTACACCCAGTTTGTGCTGGTTTAGCTGTGGATTTACTTTGCACTTTCAGGCAGTTTGTGCTGTGTTAACAATGAAACCCCGTATGCCTGTACTGAAAGAAGAGGTAATCCTTTGTTAGGGAAATTTTTAAAATTTTGATGTAGAAAGAAAGAGGACTTGAGTGCCTCACCAGAAATATCTGACTTTCCTTCTGTGATAGTCACTACTGGTCAGCAATGGAGGATTCAACACAAAGTAAACTGATACCAAAGAAATTCAGGAATCAGTAGGAAAAAAGCCTTTTATAACAAAGCCTTCATTCAGACAACTGGCTGACAGCTTCGATATTGGCAAGCCAAGTCTGTATAAAGGATGGAGGAAGCAGAACAAATTAAGCCTTTTATGTTCCCCCCTAAGAGAAAAATGTTGCTCATAAAGTTGCAGCCTCTTTTCTAGAAAGCAGTCAGCTCCAGCACATCAGAGTGTTGATCTGGTGTCATAAATACCTGGAGTGTAAATAATCATATTGATTATTTATGCTCAATCTACAGGATTGTTAGAAACTGAAGTTAAAAGAAGCTTTCTGAGCTTGGTTTTTCTGCTAACATAGTCCTTTACTCCTGTGAGTGGTGGCTGTAAGTGGCTCTTGAGTATGCCTCCTTGCTTTTTTGTGCTGACTTCTTAGAAGCATGTATCCCCCAGATTTGGAGGTGTTTCAGTCTCTAAGGATAATGTATTCCATTGCTTAAAACTTTGCTCTAGACAAAGAGTTTTTAGCTCAACAGGCTGTCTCCTCCCATGCCAGATGTCTCTGTCAGGCCAGTTTTTTCTTTACTAGGGCAAGAGACAAACTGATTTGCCATTGATTTACCTTTCTGAGGGTGTCCTGGTGTCTTACAAGCACAAGCATGGTGCCTGCGTCCTTTGGGACCAGAGACCTGTGTGTGATCCCTCACTCATCTTCAGCAAAGAGCTGGCATGAATTTCTGTGACCTGTCCCAACGTGAAGTGGTGCTGGCATTGCAACTCAGGCTGCTGGAGGATAAAGTTAGTCTGGGAGGAGAAGATCATAGAATCATAGAATCATAGAATGGTTAGGGTTGGAAGGAACCTTCAAAGGTCATCTAGTCCAACCCCCCTGCAAGGAGCAGGGACATCCCTGATTAGATCAGGTTGCTCAGAGCCTCATCCAGCCCGGACTTGAATGTTTCCAGGGATGGGGCATCCACCACCTCTCTGGGCAACCTGTTCCAGTGATCTACAACTCTCATCGTGAAAAATTTTTTCCTAATATCCAATCTAAATCTACCCCCCTCTATTTTGAAACCATTACCCCTAGTCCTGTCACAACAGGCCCTACTGAACAGCCTCTCCCCGTCTTTCTTGTAGGCCCCCTTGAGGTACTGGAAGACCGCTATCAGGTCTCCCCGGAGCCTCCTCTTCTCCAGGCTGAACAGCCCCAACTCTCTCAGCCTTTCTTCATAGGAGAGGTGCTCCATCCCTCTTATCATCTTTGTGGCCCTCCTCTGGACCTTCTCCAGCTGGTCCATGTCCTTCTTATGCTGGGGGCTCCAGAACTGGACACAGTACTCCAGATCCTTATTGCTTAGGGCCCAGGGGAAGTGGGGCTTGTCTCTGCCCCTGCATGGCATTGGTGGAGTCATCCAAACCAGACAGGTGACATGAAAGCTCTTTCAAAGGTAGAAGTGAAAGAATGGGCTGTGCTGTTTCAGAGCCAGGTCAGTCTCTTGTTGACAGTGATAGGTAAAGTAAATAGTCGTGTGAAGACTGTACGTAACTCATATATACCAAGTAAAAGTTGCCCTGGCACCATAATGATGGTATTTATTAAGAGCGAGGGTGGGGTTTTTTTGCACTTAAATGTTACTTTTTAAACATAGTTGGTTTTGAGAACTGAGCATATACAACTTAGGCAAAGCTTTCTGTGCCAGCTGGATGAGCAAGAACTGTTTCATACTTTCTATTGTTAGACTCTATTTTCAGTTACTTGTATATTTTCCTTACTTAAGGCATTCACCTTGAAGTTTTCTATGCCTTACCAACGTCTCAGAAAAACAATAAATAAAATAAGTTTGCTGTTTAGTCAGTGATAAAAAATTGTCTCACTGCTCCAATGAGAAGGAATGAAACTTGGGCAGGGAACTGCAGAAAAATACGATCTTGTGGATAAAGTTGTCAAATGGTGACTTGTAGAACCAGACTTTTTCCATCTCTCTTTCCTGGTTGAAGGCTGCAGAGCAAATGACTTAAACCACTTCTCACAGGCCATGTCACTTAATGTGCCATGGGTTTTGTTAGTCTAACCCGAAAAACTTGTGGTTGGATTGGCAAAAGTACTTTGTGCTCACAATTTTAATCAAAAGGAACTGTACTTCGAATATAGCAAAGTGCTGTGAATCCTAAATAGTCTGACAATCAAGCTTTGAATGTCTTAAATTGGACACTTAAAATAGGTGGTCATTTCTGATTATTTTTAATCGTCATGCTATCACTGCTTCCCCAGGATGTCAGCTTGTGTTAAATAAGTCTTTCTCTTCTGTAATGATGTGTTGTAAAAAGAGACTGAAAGAATGTTAAGTTATGCAGAGTGCTGTAAAAGGCGTGCAGTAACTGCCATCTGGATATGTATGTATGTGATTAGTATTTAAATCCATTTTCCTTAGTTCAGGTTAGTTCAGTCACCAAGGCAACACCTTCAGTGCCAGCATGATCCGCAGCAGTGCGTATTTAAGTAAATACTACTTTGCTTAACAAAACGTGCACTAATGGACATATCCTGTCATTCAGGAACTTGCACAGTAGTGAATCAACACCTTAACCAAGAAAATATATGTTTTATATAAATAATCACTCAGCTTCCCCTGATAAATAACTGAGCTTGTCTTTTTTTTTATTGAAGAAGAAGAATACGACGAGCCTCCACGATGCGAGGCAGGGCAAGATATTGTGCTGCAGTCACCTGTCGACTGGGTGCTTTTGGATGGTCGAGAAAGCTCAGATGACCATGGAATTGTGCAGTACGAGTGGACGCTGCTGCAAGGTGACTCATCGGTTGAAATGAAGGTACACATGCAGATTTGCACATGGCCAGTCATTCACAGATTGTTGTGTTCGTTATAGCACAGTTTTTAAACGTAGAGCTAAAAGTACTAAATGTATTCAAATGAGTATGGCTACCAGGCACCAAAATTAGGATAACTGTACAACTTGAGCATTTATTTCATAGAGCCATAGAGCAACCCAGGTTGGGAAGGATCTTGAAAGGTCATCTGGTCCAACCTTTTGTGGGTCAGGGAGCCTAGATGAGATTATCTAGTACAACTGTCCAGCCAAACCTCTGGTGATGGGGACTCTACCATGTCCCTGGGGAGATTGTTCCAGTGATTATTTCTAGTGTTTTATACAGTTCATCTGTATCCAGGATGGCATGAGACAGCCAGAAGCAAACAAGTAGATGTTGATACTCTACTGTATTTCAGCTCTGCTCTCCTTTCGCCATTGTTTTTGTGCACTGCACTTGGTTTTTGGCTTCTGTGATTCAGGTTAGAGCCACCTTAGTAATTCAGTTAGTAAAAATAATAAGGTATTTTCATCAACAGTCTTCTGTCAATGCGTATGGAAAAACAGCAAAGAAATATATCATGTAGACCTTATATGATGTCTTGAGCTGCTGTTTTATTGCTTCTGTACCGTTTCTGTGTGCCTCTGCAATTTGTTTTCAAGTTAAAATTAACCATCAGGAGAGACATTCTTCATCCTACCCTTCTTTGTGAAAGTTTTAGGAGCAGCAGAAAAGGAAAGGAAAAATATCACAAACCCACAGAGTCTACTCACGGTCTGTTCACAGCCCGCAGTATTCAGGGCTCAGCAGGGACTTCCCCTGGAGCAGGAGGGACACGTAAAGGGAAGAGGGTGTGGACCATAGATCTTGCTGTTGCTGAGATGCTGCCAATGTATAGGAAGAGTTTAAACAGGACAGTATGAGCAACGGGAACAGTCCAAAACCCAAGAGGCGAAGTGTGCCAGTGCCACTATGAGCACTACCTGGCAGTTGCTGCTTATGTCTACTCAGCTCAGGAAAGTCAAAGACAACTACCAGTATCGCAAAGTTACTCAAGATTTGTAATAATGTAGCAAATCAGAGTTTTGCCTAACACAAAGAGCTAGCTAAATGCATTGAAACCTGGGAGTGCCATCCGTGGAAAATCTTAGTGAAGCAATTGGTTATTCCTTAGTATCCTGGAGGGCAGTGTCGGGAACGTGTAGGCAATTGAAAATCACCATGTCATGGTTAGGAAACATGCTGCTGGATGAACCCTAAGAAGACAGTTGGGTTTCTCTAGTGAATAGTTGCTGAAATGTATGCACAAGTAATTTTTTATAACTATACTCCTTTCAGAAAGCACAGCAGGGGTATTCAAAAGTGTTAGTTAAGCCAGTGCTATGGACTTCTGTAAGTTTTATCTTCTACTGCAAAATCCATATCCATGGAAGGGCAACTACAGTCAGCCAGTTCTGAGTTACTTGAGGCTGGATTGCTATTTGAAACTATGTCAAAGGCCACTGTGAGTTTGTTTGTCTTCATTTATTATTTTATTGACTTAAAAATTAAAAAGTCAAAAGGCTTTCAGTGCAAACAGCGTAATACATAGAAAAGACCTGAGTGAAGCCTGAAGAATAGTTCCTAGATATCATCTGGATAAAACTAACATTTTATTATCAACATTTTATTATCAAAATTTATTTTATTATTCATTTTATTATCAGTTGTTAATCTAACAGCATTATTTTCTGTAATTAGCAATCAAATACTATTTAAATTCATCTATGATGTAGTAATATATCTAGACTAACCCAAAAATTTTAATTAAAAAAATGAAACTTCATGTTTTTACTTTTACTCAGAATCACTCTATAAAATAGAGACCAGCCTTGTATTTATTTAAACCTGAAAAACAAACATTAATCTTAGTGATTTCTTTATATTTGATAAATTAAAACAATCTTGACATAAGTTTATGTTTAGATAGATACTTTTGCATTGTGTTCAAATGGGCAGGGGTTTCTCCCACAGATATGTACCCTGATGATTATCCATTATAATGAAATTTTTAGAGTTGAATTAATAATTGTGGTTGTTCGTACTATCTTCAGTTGCTATCTTTAGTGCTTTAGTTGCTATCCTGAAGTTACTGGATTTCGTGTCATCTATTCTTAGAAAACTATATATGCATCCACAGCTAGGAGGGAGAATGAGGCTGTGTTTAAGTAGAAGCGTACCCGTCACAGCACTGCACTTGTGTACCAAAGAATAAAGAGAAGGCACAGGAGGAGGAAGGACTACTATAAAGAGATCTTGCCATATTGTAGAAGGAAGATAATGGAATTTTTTTTTCTGTTGTAACTGATAATTGCTTTTAATTGGCTTCTCAGATGGCTACCCACATGCTGTAGTTGCACAGCTCTGTGACACTTGTGGGCAATTCCTGGGCTTTTAGAATGCTGATTATTTGGAAATTTACTGTCTAGTTTGAGCCAAAGGTTGTAAGAAAACTGTCAGGTATTCTTCAGGGCAGGATGGGGATAAAAGGGAAAGCACAGGGGTCACCGGGAGGAGTGGCTGCAGATTCAATCACTGAAGTCAGTGATGTTTCGCTGACTCTGCACTGAGAAGAGAGTTGGACTCCACGGGGTCATGAGTTTTAAATACCGTATTTCCTCTCCCAGCAGTCACAGTGAACAGCAGCAGGTGTTTTTTAGAGCGTATTTATTTCTGTAGGACAATAAAGAATTAAAATCCTAAGGTGTCATATACTCCCATCACAGGGTAATCAACAGCAAGATCAGATAACTGAATGCCTTCGGATAAATAGAAGAGGAAATAAATTTTAGTTAGGAAATTCACTTACCAGATGAGAAAAATCAATTTATCAATACACCCTCCTATAAAGCTAGGTCTAGGACTCTAGTGTTATATTTATTAAAAATTCCTGTTCTCTTTTAGGCATGAAAACAAACTCTAAATAAGCAAAACCAAAGGCCTTTATTGAATTTTTGGTTTAATACTAAAGATAGTCACAGAGGCTCTTTCAGTTACTTATAAAGATAGCCCTGCATGCTTCATTTCTGAAAATACACTATATGTCCAACAAATTTGCAGAGCTTCTTTGTAGTTACTGAAGTATGTGTTACTGAGTTCTCAGACAGCAGGAGTTGTTTGTGACTGGTAATGGTCACAAGCTTAGGAAAAGTTCAGCATTTGATACAAATACTGTGCTCATTTTATACAAACTTATTTCTAAATGACCATTGTATTAATAATGCCAGTTTGGCACTTGTTTTAAATTATCATAAAATAAGATCTTTTACTATTTTTAAATTATCTAATAAAATTTAAATTGTTTACATATGTACAGCTCATGACTTTCTGTAACCTAATGTTTATGTCAATCACTATAGATAAAATTATTTGCAGTTCAGAGCAAGGCAGAGAAATTCAGCATGGGGCATGGAAAAATTCAGTCTGGTAATTTGTAAAACTTGCAAGTGACTACATTAAATGTCACATAGGACAGAGACAGGCAGTCTTATCAGTAAAGCAAAGTCACCTTATCATAAATCAGTGTATAGCAAAAATAACTTCTGTAAATAGATATATGTTGTCTAAAGACAACATATATGTTGCTCTCAGTAGAGAGCAAAATATTTTACTGCCTGTTCTCTAAAATTACATTTCCAACTATGTAAAAATTGAGAGAAATTTATGGTTCCATTTATTCTCCAGTGCTAAGATCCACAGCTCCAGGTAATTGAGTGTACCACAAAAAAACAGTACGTAAATGTCAAACGTTTATTTTTACAAATGGATGCAAAAAAAAAGACCAAAACATTACAAGTTGATACACATGCTTGATTGGGCTGGCTAGACTTGAGGGAACTATTTAACCTGCGTGAAAAGCGTTGTACACAAATGAGCTCCCTATTCCTAGAAGTTTATGGAGGGATCCTTTCTACCATTTTTTTTCCCCACTCTTTCTTTAATCAGGTACCACAGCCAGGAACACTGAAACTATCGCACATCCAGGAAGGCGGGTATGTTTTCCAGCTAACTGTGACAGACACTGCAGGTCAGCAGAGCTCTGACAACGTCTCTGTGACCGTTCTGCCCATGGTTCATTCTGCAGCAGGTAAGAAAATGACTGGAGCCGTTGCCTGTGTGGCATCTGGTGTATGACACTCAAGCAAGGGTCTTGATGGAGGCAGAAATCTTATTCTCCATTTCTAGTGTATTGTTTTGCCCTTATTCGTTACATAATGATACCTCTCTCAGTTTTGAATTGCTGTTTCAAACTGAGAAGGCAAGCAAGCAAGAATCACTTGTTTGTTAGAGCAATAATACTTCCAGGCATTTAAATGTTCAGCCTTGTGTTGCTAAGAAGCTTGCAGGGTTGGAAAAATGAAATACGGCCGTATGTGTCACATACATTGCAACAGTTCATTGTATGGTCAGACAATGCAGGGAACATGACAAGGCTTGTGTTATAGGGAAGACCCAGGTAAAAGCAGGTAATAGTAGGTGTGACACACAAACTCGTAATAATATTGGCCTGCATCTGTAGACTAAAAGATGGGATGGTTTCTTGTTTTCGTGCTTTTAAGCTATTATGTGTAATGGTTGCTATCAAAGCCTTATGTTACTGGGGAAACTGAAAGTGGAATTGTATCATTTTAAAACTATGAGCTCAAGAAACATGTAAAAAGCATAAAAGGTAGAAAGTAAGTTAGATTTCAGTGGCTGTCAATTCTGCACTCTTTACTGTAATAACTTCTCATTACATTGTAATTAGCAGGTTGCTAATAGAGATCTGCTGCTCTGGCACAAAGTAAAGGTTAAACTACCATCATGACAGTGTTCAGCTGAACCAGTAAAAACTTTGTTCTGCACCAGTGCAGTATCTCTACGTGAGAGAGTAGTCCCAGTGGCAATAAATTGGTCTTACAAAAAACCAGTTATGACTCTGTTTAATAATGCCTGTGTTCCAGTAATGTATGATAGAGTTGAATTCATTAACGTTTAGTTCAGCTAAAGCAGACAGAGAGGTTTGCTGATTTATTATTTGCTGCTGTGGGCATCTGTTCTATCTTTTGGGTGGAGCATATAGAAGATTTGCTGCCTTTTTTCTTCTTCTAATTCCCCAAGTCTGTTTGCAATTCAAGTGCTACTGCTGTAGTTAAACCAGTCCAAAGTGCCTTAGTGCATGCAAGACTGGTGCTGTTATTAGTGCTGAACCTTAGGAGATGTATCTTCTAAGTGATTTTTGAGGTTTTAAATAGACACCTGTGTTCCTGCTGGGCTTTCCTTAGCATTTTGCAGCTTTTTGGTGTGTAGCAGGGTAACAGCCAAAGGCTATGACTTCCTTATGCAAATAGATTTGCTGTTACAACATTAACCAAACAGTGAATTTGATAGTTCTTTACAAAGCAACGAACTGCACGGCTGTTGGAAAGACAAAAGCGCGAGTGTAAACACCCTATAATTACAAGGTCAGAATGGGTTTCAGGAAAGCTTTGAGTATGCAAAATGAAATGGCCAGGGACGTTCTCCATTTCCAGGGGAATCTAAATATTAAAGCAGGCAGCAATCAGTTTTTTCTGGTGAAGGTCACTTACATGACATTGTGCTTAGTCCTATTCTGGCATGTGCTGTATTGGATTTACATTGCTGATGTAAATACATGACAAGCATTTTTTTAGTATTTTAATTAGGTTGCAGAAAACATGCTATAAATGATCCTATATAATCCATATGTGTGCATGCAAAATAACATTGTCCGAAATACAGAATAGGTATGTGGTAGGAATTATGTGTTGGAGAGATGCAGTTACAGCCATAAAGATTTCGTTTACTTATTTTCAGGACTGTCCTGGGTCTTTTAAGCCTGGGAAGATTTCCTTTCAGCTTAGGCCAGCCAAGTTTAAAGTGCTGCAGGGGTGCTGCACAAGGTGCAAGGTGCGACTGCCTCCAGGTTCAGTATTCCTATAATACAAAGATTGCTAGAGTAGTGAAGAGGGTGCCAGGAACAGCTACTAGCTATACTGGCTTCTGTGTCAATGTAGTGTCATATAGCAGAGCCTGACCTTCCTTCAACTTTCTGCCTTGTTCGTGGTCCTTCTTAACACAGTGTGGTTTTGCTTTTTCCAAGGTGCTGCAGATTTTAGTAATTGACTCAGTATTTATGGCTTGGGTTTCTCAACAGCCTGTGTTGGGGTTTGCTCTCGCTACCAGTTTATCTGCGATGATGGCTGCTGCATTGACATCACGTTTGCTTGCGATGGCGTGAGTCAGTGCCCTGATGGATCGGATGAAACTTTCTGCCAGAACTGTAAGTGCACCGGGCCACAGTACAGATTGTGAAGGTAACCGCAGCCTGAATGACCAAAGGGAAATCATAGAATCATAGGATCATAGAATCGTTAGGGTTGGAAGGGACTTTTAAAGGTCATCTAGTCCAACCCTTTCTGTGCCTTCTCTCCCCATGAGCAAGCAGCGTGTGCCCACTGTAGAGCCTTTCACTGGAAATAGCACATGGGAAATTTTCATGCCCACATACAGCAGATGCTCAGAAATCAACTCCCTTTTCTTCAAAGTATATCAAAACTGTCAAAGGTCCCCAAATGACAGATTTTGTGTTGAAATTCTCAACATCTGAAAGATCAGTTCTTTACTTGCATGATGATTCTGGAAACAAGGACCCTGGACTTGATCTGAAGGGGTGTCTCAGATGTATGCTTCAAAGTGCAGTTACATACCTTGCAAGAATCTGAAACACTAGCCCATGCTCAGCTAAATGAACAGAAATCATCAGCAGGTGAATTGGCACGATGGCTAACCACTCTCGTTGGTATTTGAGCCACCGGATTTTGCTTCAGGGTTCATGTATATGCTTTTGCTTAAGAACTGACAGCGGGCAATTGCTTACTTGCTGTGTGTCTGGAACTCACATTTCATCACATATCTGAACCTGATTAACTTGTTTAGCTTGCCTCAAGGCCCATGTTGCAGGGTCTTCCATCAGAACAATTCCCTTTAATTCTCTATAAAAATGATGATTTTTGTTTCTATTAACACAGTCGGCCCCGGCCGGAAGACAGTGACTCACATGGCCCTTGGCACTACCCAGCAAAGGACTGTAGGACTGACAGAAAACACAGATGAAAACTTCTCTGCAGAAAACACCCTGAAAGCCACTGTCAGAAACCAGCCACTTCTCTCAGTGGATGCAGACGTGTCTAACCAATCACTTTCTCAGGGACCAAAGAAACAAATCAGTGGATTTGTGCCAGGTAATAGTTGAATCCAATTGGTTTCAATAAATCATTCTCTTTAAAGAAAGAAAATGTCTTGCACATTAAATTTAATAAAAATTGTCTTTTGGTGCCTGGCTAAGAGTAAAAATTTGCAAATATACAAAATGCAAAACAAGCTTGTAATAATTAAGTTACAACTAGGTATTGCTTTATAAAGTCAAGTCTGGTCCTTACCAGGTGCAAAAAAGAAAAAGTTAAAATGTAGAAATGCTAGGAAAAGAATACAGTCTTAAGGAACAAAATGTGCAGTGAGCTAAATACCAATTCTGCCACAGGTGCAGCTGTGTAAGCTGATGTGTAAGGCTCTTTAAATCTGTAGGAGGTACCTTCAGAAGTATATAACGAAGTACTGTTCAACTTGGGTGAGAGTAATTGCACCTCTCCTGGTGCTAATTGAAGACCTTTTCTTCCCCCCTGAGGTAGTATCTTTGTGGGGTAGTATTATTGTGGGGACCTTTTTCCTGAAGTATGTCTCCAAGGCAGGAGAAATCTTTCATCACTACAGAAAAGGCTGTCTTTGGTAACAAGCAACCCCAGGTCCGTAGTGGCTGCAAGCCTGTTGTGAGTCAGTGTCTGGTGATGTTACAGGCAGAGTCACCAACCCTTGCCTTGGTAGAACTCCAGAAGCTGCAGTGAAACTGGTGTATCTTTTGAGGTTTTTGCTGATGAATGAAAATGATCTGAAATGGCAGCTGAATGAAAGCAAAACTGCTTGCACAGAGCCTAAAATGAGTGGGAACCCTCCCACTTTTATTTCTTCAGAGTTCAGACTGATTCTTGCTGCGCATAATGCAGCTAATTATAAAAAGCTTTATTTTCTTGTTACAACAGAGCAGTGCTCAGTGCCCTCTGCTGCTGACTCTTGTAAAGGGCACCTCCCTGGCTGGCACTTTGGTGTTTCTTCAGATGCCTGTATTTCATCTGTGGAGATCCCAAAGGGAGTGAAAACAACGCTTTTCAGGAATTTGACTGCCTGGGTGAATGTGTAGGAACTGATAGCAAAATCCTCTCTGAAATATTTCCCCCTTTTCTGGCAGTGTAGATGACCTTGGTGCTCCTTATTGGAATGACTTCAAATTCTGAAGTCTGCCCCAAATGCTTCTCGCTGACATAGTCTTGAGTGACACCCAATATGGGGACCGCCCAAACTAAACCTCAAATTTCCAAAGGGCACTCCAGGCTCCAGTGGAAAGCCAGCTCCTAAGTAGGTCTCAAAAGTTGGGCTTGTGAATCCAGAAGCAAAACCAGAATTGAGGTCACCAACTTCGGCAACCTATAATCAGAGGTTTTAATTGGAAGTGCATGTAAAAGTGTGGCACTTTCACGTCATCATTTTCTGTGTTTACCCATTGCACAGTCACTTACTTGCACCAGTTTTGCTCTCAAGGTAGCTTTTGCACAGCAATAGACAATAAAAGAAAAAAATATTATAAAACTAAAAAAAGTGATAGGGCTTCAGTGATGAGTGTTCTGCCAGAAGCTGTTATAATCTTTTTAAACAGGCAAGATTTCCAGCTGGCTGTGTCTGGGTTTAATTCTTGTGGTTTTACTATTGCCATTTTGCCAAATCTCAGTCAGAATTTAATTTCTGTTAAATGATACTTCAAGATTTCCTTGTAGACTGGAAAGACCCAGTCCTTACTGACCCCGGAGCCCAATGTTTTGAACCAAAAAAGCGCCAAACAGCTCAGTGCGTTTTTAAGTGGCCTACAGATCAGTTCCAAAGAGGGTGCATGTAGTGTGACATGAAGAGGTGCCAGGTACTTGGGTCCAAAGGGTAGCTGCTGAAATCTGCTCTGAGTCTTCTCATGCAGACACTTAAACTCCACAGGAGTCACGTGCTGTATGTTGATGATTCCCAGAGGTCCAGAGAGGTTCAAGTCTTGCCCCACTGGCAAGCACCACGGTCTTTATGGAGTTGAGGAGACAGGCATTTAACCTATTCCTAAAAATCCACTCTGGGCCATTAATTAGATTTCTCTCCATCACTGCCATCTCAAGGAGGTTACAGACCAAATCTAATAATGAGGTGCTACAAAAATAAGAGACATTAGAAACACTGAGGCAGCTCCATGAAGCCTGTCTGGAAAAGTGTTCAGGAGGGCAATAATTGCTAAACACAGTTTTGAGGAGAGAGAAGCAGCGCTGAACAAAACTCATACCAGCAGCCTCAAAAGTTCTGCAGTTCCACTGGCAGAAATCCTCTTCTGGGATGGACTGTCTCCTGAGACAGTGCCGGACCCACTGCTGGTGCCAGGGCAGAACCTGTGCCTCCAAGTCACGCTGTAGAGGTCTTTGTTGGACCAAGACTATAACGTTGCTTGTTGGCCTAGAGTTGACTTTGCGAGCATCCGGGCTCCTGATATACTATTATAAATAAATTTCAAAATTAAGCTTTAATGATTTTAACGTCAACATAGTGAAAAGCTGTCTACTTAAGATACATGTTAAGGGGTACGGCTTTACAGTGGCAGCACAGGTTCCAGCTTTTCATTTGAGAGAGCTCCATTCAGGGCTACATTGGTCTTGTTTCTTAGTTGGCATTTGCAGATCATCATGGAAATACAAGCCAGGGAGGAAAACAAGATGCTCTTAGATCCAGTGACTCCAAAGCAGAGCAAGAGAAGGTGTTAATATTAAGGGTAATTTACCTGCCGGAGACAGCATGTGGCACATTCTAGATGGCTGCTAGACACGATGCTGGATACAGGAGCTTTCAGCTGACTTTTAAAGGGAACAGAAGCTTTTCTCAAGAAGTTGGGGGACTGAGGAGTTACGTTGTTTTCATTTTTGCATTTGTTTTTATTACAGTGGTGGTTACAGTACCAATAAAGACAGGTCCCTTCTGCTACTTACTTCCCTATAAGCAGCTTTTGTCTCTGAGAATCCAATAAGGATGTCCAATAAAGGGACCTTCTTGTCAAGGACCACCATATTTCTTTTTTCTCAATTTTAAAAGGAGCTGGGCTAAGCTGTGGCATAGTTCCTCACAGCAGGAATATGAGCTTTCTGCCTCTGAGGGTAATACGAGGGGAAATTTGTCCCAGAATCCATTTTCTCCTAATAGTTTCTCTGTTCCCTATTTCCCTTAACCTGCTTTCGTCACTCTAGTAACCCCTCATGTTTGGCTCTGACTTGGTACAAGCTTTTTAAGGAATTACGCTTAAGTATGAAAATGTGAAAATGTGCAAGTCCAAAGTAAGGACTGTTTAAAACTTCTACCTGACCTAGCAGGGGATCAATCCACAGTAAAGAGGAAAACAAAACCAAAAAGTCATTCATTGTTGACAATGAGTGAATCTTGTTCTGCACTCTTGCCTTTCCACTGGGATTCCTCTACAGCAGGGTGACTCCAGGGGAACACCAAGTCCAACTTAGGATAACCTCCTCAGGCACTCAGGGCATGGAGTCTTCTGCAACAGACTCATGGTTTACTTTTGCCCGAGCTGGAAGGCCAAACATTTTCTTCCATAGTTGGGAGTGGATGCAGGAAGAGGCATTTGATCTCAATAAAGAAGTCCTTTCCCTTTGCAGACATACCGCCACCGTGAAGTAACCCAGACTGCATCTCCTCCAAAGGCCAGCGCAGCATTTCTGTATGGCTGCCTCTGAAGTGCACCGGCATCCTTTTCCAGGGAAGCTGTCAAGCCCAGCTGCATATTCTGGCACTGCTGCACTTGTAAATGAATATAGCAAAAGTACAGTTGCAGCAAAGCACACTGGAGTGAGCAATGGGCTGGTTTCTAAGCAGCATAGCCAGTCCAGCAAACACGGTCATGCAGATTCACAAGCAGCCTGAAGATTTGCACTCCCCAGCATAGCCAACTGAAGTGTATAAATCACCGTAACAGCTTCGCATTCCCCTGGCACGGGGTCTCTGCCTCTCCCCAGGCTGCCCGCGCCAGCTGTTGTGCAGTACTGTTCAGGGCTGGGATTACAACGTTTGACTGCGTGCCCAAGCCTTAGTCATGTTTCTACTGCGGAGGTATCAACAGTGGTAGCCATAGCCTAGATCTCTGATTTAGAGCAACTGGAAAGAGCTATAAATTGCAATTTCCTAGGCATGGACTAGAAAATGAAGAGAAAGTGAAAACAAAACGAAACCCACATAACATGCTTTGTGACAGGCTGTTAAACCTGTTTGGGGAAATCTCTCTTTGTCTTCTAGTTGATAACAGAAAAGATGTTGAGCAGTATTGACTCTGATAGCTCCTCCAGTCCTGTAAGAACAGCCACAAGTCTTAACAAAACCCTACAAGCTTTATTGAAAGGATTCTGTTATTCTTCCAAAATTTTCCCACTAAACTTCTCTCCAGATATTTGCAAAATGTCTTTACAAGCAGTTGGCTTCAATATTCCCTTTAGTCAAATGGCAGGGAAGCAGACTTATAAAACAGGCATTCAGATCTAGCCTTGCTGTACAGGTAGCTCTAAGAAGAGCCAGTGTCTTTTGGGTATTTCCAAAATAAAGATAAATATTCATTTAATTTCATTTAGGGAAGACAGAAGCAGAAAACAGCTGCTGGGTTTGGTCTCAGTTACATCCAGGTTACTTTGCACAGCTCTGATGCCATACAGGTACCTTAAAGACAGCACAGTTTACACTTAGGGCTTCCCTAAGTCCTCTTAGGGAGCAACTTCAGAGCCCCAGTGAGGAAGAGGGCTGCAGCTTGTTCGTAAGGCATTTCCTAGCAGGTGAAGTTAGGGTTTATGCCCCCGCAGCCATAACGGCAGGGCAGTAAAGCCAGAGCCTGGGAGGCTGTGGGGACATTGGCACTAACTTCCTGCCAATATCGATGAAACAATTTAAAGTCTAATTAATGGTTGTGTGTATTTGCTGCTGCCACTGACAGGGAAGTGTTCTGCAGCGCGTCAGAGCTGTTGGTGGTGAGCGGGAGTTACGCGTGGTGCGTGTTCCAAGCTAATTGACTTTAACGCTTCCTTAACGCCCACTACGATATGTAGTTCCAAGTACAACATTTTGCATTCATATTTCAGAGATCTTGTAGCGTAGTATGTTTCCACTGGCATCGTCACAGTTCTGAGGGCTGCCAGCAAGTACACCACAGCACAGTCAAAGTGCCCTTCAATATTTATCAGTAAAAAGCAAATATAGTCATTACATTTGAAAACATAGGCGTATTTCTGATTTTTGTGAGGGTGTGTTGGTGGATTAAGCTGTCACTCTTGCACAAAGTGTCCCCAGAGCTATTGGTGTAGGACTTCAGTGGGAGGGCAGGAGGAGGGAGCCCCAGCTGAGTTACTCTTTGCTCCTGTGAAGCAGAACTGCAGCCGCCTGCACTCCTAAGGTGAACGCTTCTTGGCAGCAAACTATGCGTTGTCTCTTCTTGTGTAATTAACAATCCTCTGCTATACCTTCTGTACTACACGAAGGTGAAGTGACTCCAGGTCATCCTCTTTGAAACGTTTTCCCCACGTATTTTTATGCCTTCCAAGTATATAAGTTCTGCACCTGTATGTGTCAGGTAGCAGGCAAAATTAAGGTAATTTGTGTCGCCAACCTATGCGTTTCCTGCTTTACAAGTTCCAAGGGTGGTGATCAACATAACTTGAAATGGCCACATTTTCACCTACATGTAACTGCTTCAGTAACATTTTAGCTCAGATTGGTCTATACCCCATCAAGGAAGTTTGTAAAAGGGAATTGATATCTATCTTTTTTTCAGTGGAAAATGACCCACCTGTGTTTGGATGAGATGCATTGGTGTTTGTGATGCAAAATTGAGTTTACATTTTAGCTTTAGTTTCACATTATTTCAAAAATTCAAGTTATACAATAGGAATCAGAAGTTCTTAAACTGTTTGTTTTTTTTTTTTTCCCTAAGTTTAAGCACTTTCACGTTATTTAATTCAAGTGTCCCGTGGATAAGAATTCCTGAGTCACTGAACTGCAGTATTCATTTATTTTGCTTGACCTTGTGCAGATAACAGTTCCTCAGGGAAAAGAACAGATGATAAAAATGGGGATGGCATAATTGTGCCAAAGAGAGATCAGCTTGGAGGTGGTCGCCCAGTTCCAGAAACAGGTAAGACCGACCATGGGAGTTCATTTTGAATTATGTTCGTTTTTCGGTCAGGTGCTACAGATCCAGATACTATAGTCAAGAATTGAATAATGTTCCTAACTTCTATCATCGCACAGTTTAATTTCTCAGCATTAATTACTCCAAATAGTAGCACCTAAGTGATAGACTAGCTCTGTTTTTAAAGAAAAATTTTGAGTTTTCTCTACCAATTCTCACTGTATTAAATAAAGTGTAATTTCTCTTAACCTCGTTGTAGGTGCTGTGTTACCCTTAGCCTTAGGCTTGGCCATCACTGCTTTACTGCTGCTTATGGTTGCTTGCAGACTGCGTTTAGTGAGACAGAAGCTTAAAAAAGCTCGACCCATTACATCTGAAGAGTCTGATTACCTCATCAATGGGATGTATCTCTAAAAATTGGATTTAGGTCAGTTGTTTTCTCCCCTTTCTCTTGTGTCCATGAACCTCTGCCTCTACAAAAGGACCAAAACCTTTAGTTAAGTTTCAAGTATAGAAGAAGCCTACGAGATGAGGAACATGTTCTTCTCCTTTGGTGATAAAACAAACAAGTGGGTAGATGCCCATGCTCAGAAAATAAGCAGTGTTCAGGCTCCAGAGAGTAGCTCTAGTTGGCTCTTTGCAGAAGACACTGCAAGGTGGGGACGCCCCAAACTGGATGCAGGGTGCCCTTGCCCTCCTCGCAGCAGTGGGGGTCCCAGCCGTGGCAGAGCGTGCCCCAGGGCCAGGGCACTGGAGCAGCCAAGGCCCAGCAGCCCTGGCCATGCTGGCCAAGATGTAAAGGGAAGCCTGTGCCACCCTGCTCTTCTCCGCGCTGCCACCGCTGTGCTTTGCTCTGGGGACTGGGATGCTCCAGACCAAGATGTTATTTCACTGTCCAGCATTGACTGATTTGTGTACTTTCCACCTGACACACTGGGAGTATTTTCATTAAAGAATGTGTCTTGCTTTGTTAATAAAAAGCAATCACTATCTAAGCACCAGCTTTTGTAACAGAATTTGGGACTTAAGGAACAAAGCATCCTTTTTTCATTCGTAGTTTAAACCTCTCTGCAGCTAACTGAAAGTCATGCTTACCAAATGCTAAAATAAAAAAAATACAAGCAGACAAGTTTGGACTTAGCAGTGCTCGGCAGAAGTCATGCGCAATCTTAGAGCTATGTCTCTCCCTGGAGCTCAGGGCTCGTTCAGCCTTTTCCACCACTAGCTCAACACCCTCCACAGCGTGGAGGCTTTTACCCGAGACGCCAAAGTGTAGGAGTCCTGCTGGTTATCCCATAGCTCCCCTGCAAAGCTTGAAAGCTTTGGCAACCTGCCCTCACCCCAGCAAAATTCTCATAGAATTAGAGCAAGTAATTGATAGTGTGAGTGAACTTCAGATGTGTAACAGTAAAATATGTACAGTACCTGTGATATATACGTACATATATACACCCACCCCGCTGTCTGTCTTGTTTGACTGTCCAAGGATGTCACATTCATCACGGGTCCCAGTAAAAAGAGGCAAACGAGGCATGCATCTTTTTGTATGTCGTCTTTTGTACTTCAGTAACTTCAAATCAGCGAGAATATTGCCATGGTGTAAAAATAGTTCTTCAAGTTGCTCGGTCTTGATTATTTTATGTAAAATAGCTCTAATAAACCTATTTTATTCTTATATTTCTTGCATTGCCTTTATTTTCAGCTGCCAGCTACATTTTGTGCTATGAGACCATAGCATGAGAATATTTTCTCCTCTCTCTGTGAAATGGCCTTAAAAGAAGGTGGAACGTGTATGGTAGGCCAGTTGTTGAGATACTTTGTTGTAGGAAGATTTAGATCTTACGATAGCAGCAAAAAAAAAAAGTCATTTCTCACTGTGCCCATAGTGCTCCTATTACCAAAACCCATTACTCCAGCACACAGCCAACAGGAGAATGAAAAGTCTGGTTTTGTTCTTCTGAGTAGGACAACCTCGAGATCCCCGCACAGGGCACAAGCCAGCCAGTACAGCCGTGGTGCGAGAAGCTGCTCAGCTTTCCGGTCACTTTACCCAACAGCAGGCTTTGTTGCTGTGCTGCTGTGAGCGCCATCAGCCTTCGTGGATTTTGCATATGACAGCCAAGAACAGACACCTCCAAGCAGCTAGAGCGAGAGCAGCAGACAGCGAGCATAGCACAGGAGTCTGATTACCGCTATGTTAGGGTTGCCACAGCCTTCCCAGGGACTCTTCTTTCTAGGAGGGGAGGTGGCAACACTTGGTGCTGTGCAGACCAGCAGCCTGAGGGCTGTTACTTCTCAGGTAATTGCAAACTCCACAGCTGGACTGAGATTAAAAAATGTTTGCACCTTATCAGAAAGCCTGGGTGTCATCAGCTGGATGAAGAGCAAGAAAAGTTAGCAAAATAACATTGGCTTGGCGGTTCATGCAACTGATACACGCTGGTCTCAATAACATGCGCTTTCATTTACTAGCTTTTATGCTATTTGGCTGTAAATAAGTGATACTGAGCTACTGAGCCAGAGCACAGCTGACCACTAGAAGAACAAGCTGTGGCAAGACACTTGTCAACGTGCTGGGGGTGCTGCCCCCATCTCTCCAGGCTGCTCCCAGCCCTTGTCTCCTGCTGACAGCATTTCTGTAGCCCCTTCCCAGCCACTCCAAAATTGAGGCTCTCTCCAATAGCAAAGGAGCACTTGGAGCAGGCACTGCTTCTACACCACCTTCATGGCTGCATTGCTAACTGCTTTCATGGCTTCTCATGCAAACTTCAGGAGCTAGGGAGTTTCATACAGTGTTCACACTGCAGGAGAAGTCAGATACTCTGTGTGAAGAACATCGCTATTTGAGGTCTGTCAGATCTGGATTTCCTGTCCTAGACACTGATGTGTCTATCCATGTATCTGGGAATACGCGCAGTCCACCTGTTTGTACTACCAGCGTGCTTTAGACAGACAGGCAGAGAATACTGATTGCTCTGGTAGCACAGACCTGTGGATATCACTCCTCTGTGTATTAGGAGAGGTCACTACCATTTGTTTTGTCAGTGTGTGTTGATGTTGATCAAGATATGTATTTCTGTTAGATCGCTTTTTGGATTTTTCACTTGTTTTGCCCTTCAGACCAACTTAGGTACACTTAAGAGTACAAATTATTTCAAAGTAACAAGGAATATTTACTTGAGTTTTATCCATAATTAGAAGTTCATTTTTTTTCCATAATGTGGGTTGCTTGCTGCCCACTTTTGCAGAGGATCCCAGCCTGAACATCCCCACTGTAGTCTTTCCGTAGCACTGCAGGATTATAGCAGAGGCAATCCCAAAAGCACATTTGCAAAACAAAAAGGCTGAAATAGGTCAGCGTGATGCTCCATTTGCTTTTTAAATCCTAGATAAAGCATAAGAGTTTCAATCCCAAACTCCACAGAGCGAGTCAGAGGCACGAACCAATAGCAACACAAACACGCCACGCCAAAACAAAGAGAGCGCCTTTCTAGTAAGCCCCAGCAGAATCCACAGTCACGCATCACTGAGGTCTACGCTTGCTGCTTTCATGAGCATCAGGAATTGGGATTTTTCAGCTAAAAGGGTAAAAGCAAAGGGAAAAGCTAGAAAAGATTCAGAGAGAGCTGACAGACATAAAGATCAGAGGCAATAAACACGTAATCATTAGTATGAAAGAAAAAAGCCCATGAAACAATCGGCTTGAGCTGAGTAAGAAAAGGGAAACATGCTATAAACAGGGCATATTTAGAGGGGAAAAAAATGTGTAGAAGTAACTTTGCTACATATTTTTCAACTAATAGTACCTAAAACAAGTCAGAAAGTGAGAATAAGGCGGCTACGAATACATTTGTACTACAACAGAAACACTTGCTGAACACTGCACTCTGCACTGGAGCTCTGAAACACAAAGACAAGTCTAGAAGGACTGAATCAGCACAAGAAGCCAGTTCAGAAACAAGTGTTTAAAGATAATCTGCTAGAATTTTAATTTTTGCATTTGTAAGACTCCTGGCTGACAGTTATAAACCACTCAGAAATTAATAAAAAGTGTAATTTGAGCAGGCTGAGAAAAAACAGCCAAGGCAGAAGGGTTCAGTGCTGTGAAGGAGTAAGAGTCACAGCTTGCACGGACGTCCTCAGCTGCTCATCAACAGGATGTTTAATCCGGTTAAAAAAAGGGGCAGATGAAGACATTTTAACACCATTCTTCACAACTATCAGATCCCAATGCACAGAATAGATGCATTTAAGAGATCTACATTCAGAACAAGTGACTGAAAAACCTTGATCTAGAGGGAGCAGGAAACTTGAATGGGTGCTGGACTTGAAAGCAGGCAGTGCAGTGGAAATTTGGGACTACGGGGAAAGCATCCCTGAAGGCTAATTCCATGCACAAGAGAAGACTCCCCTGAGGCTGCCTCTAGAGCCAAAGGAGAGGAGCTTCTCAGAGCTCTGATCAGAGCATTAGTCTAAGCAGATGCTCTGTTATCACCCATTTCCCTAACCAGAGGCCTTTGAGAGCACCCTCCTAGTCCACAAAACACCTGAAACAAAAGTTACTGATTAACCTCCAGTGCTCTTTCGCCATTACAGCAAAAAAAAAGGATTTGGCAGAACATGGTAAAGAAGATACTTAACCTGTTCATAATAAAGATACGTAAGATGCAAACATATGCCTAACCTTAGCTGAAAATAGGACTTCACCTTCTCAGTAGCTTCAGGGAATGTTTTCAAGAATATGCAGCATGTTAGTTCCTCAGAAGCGTATGATGAAAATGGTTGGACTACAAAGAAACATGAAAAGATCAAAGTGATATCTCAAAGAAAGTCCATCAACAAGCTTGATGGAAATAATCTGTTGTTGCTAAAACAGAGTTTTGTTAGAAAGGCATGGGATTAAGTCTTCTGAGTTTTCAAGTTTGGTGTGATGAGACACAAAGTGAGTTCTTTCCATTCCATTTCTCCTTCCTGAAGCTTTCAGGCAACTTTCACCAGGCAGCTGGAGCTCCTCCATGTATATTTCAGCAATAGTGATGGCCATTCAATTCATAATTTAAAGAAACACAATTTTTGTTCCTGAGCACATTCTGCTGAGCATCTCATTAACACCCTGCCAAGAGCACAATAACAGCCTTTCATAGGAACACTCAGAATGCATCAGCTGTGTTACGAATTTGTGCTGTGTACAGAACTACCACCTGGAACGGAAAGCGGCCCGGATGAAGTGTGGGAGGCAAACAGGACAGCTATAGGGAAGGTTTCTAGCATCCCTGCCTGCATAAGGCCAAATTTTAGTCCAAGCCAATTTCTTCAGACCTGGCTGAGGCATGGAAACCCAAACCTTGCCACTGGGTGCTCTGAGCACAGAAGTGCACATCGATTATAGTAAAAGCAGAAGGGCTTATGACACCCTAAGAGTGTCTGTGCACTGCCCAGATGCTCCGGGTCTTCAACTTTTCACAATTATAAGCAGACGGACAAAAACCAAAAACTCAAATAGAGCCAAAGGCAAACTGTATGACCCCACAAAACCAACTTAAACCCTGTGCTTGAATCCATCTATTCTATACCACAGCATCTAAACTCTAATTTACACTTCCTGATGTGTAAAGTCTGGATGTCCTGAAATGCAAAAGACCAATTTCAGACCTCATCATCTCCTGCATCCCCCTGCCCACATGCTGCCTTTTCGGGAGCACTTCCTCTCCATGTTTTTCTGTGTCGTTGTTTTGTTCTGCACAATGTGCTTGCATGACCTCATCATGCCTTTCTGCTGAGCCAGGACCACTGCTCATTCACTTCAGCAGAATACCTCTTCCACATTGTTTGGGACAAAGAACAAGGGCTCCATAAAGGTAATCAGGGTTCTTGATCTTTCTAACTGCATGATAATGTGTTCCACCTCAAAAATCAGCTAAATGGAACCAGACAGAAATGACGAGCGTGATTTGCGTTACTCCTCCTTCGCATCATGTCAAAAATCAAGAAAGAATTGGAATTGTATCTCCTGCGAATTGCATTTAAATCGAACGCAGCACATCCTAGGGCCCATTAATGGGTAAAAGGAAGAAACGCTGCTGTTGTATAAATGGGTTAACACCCTTCTTTCTGGCAGGAAAGACAGCATTAGTTCAGAGTTTGGGCATTTTAGTTTACCCCTTTGTGCTGATGGTTAATTCCGCAGTCCCTCCACGGTCGAAAACCCTGGAGCTTGTCACCCTGTCACAAAAACACTGCACACGCAGGGAGAACCGCTGCCAGCTGGACACTCCAGAGCCTACCACACAGAGCCCCCGGCTCCAGGCAGGACTGCCCATTTCAAACTTGCTGGCTACAAAACATTTCAGGAATCATCCAGGCGGCCTCGACCAGCAGCACTGGTGCACACCCTCTGTGCGCCAGTTTCCTTCCAAAAAAACCCCTCATGTAATGGTCTCTGTGCCTTCAAGGTAGCTCTCTAGTTTGAATGGAAATAGTAAAAAAACCATGCAATCCCTGCTACTTAAACAGAAAGCATCCATACGGCAGACATATGGCGCTTCTCTGCGGAGCACCCACAGCTGTGGTTGAGTTTTCAAGATACAGATATGGGCTCTTGGTTCCTCTGCTCAGACTCTGGAAGTCTTTTACTGTCTGCACATGTGAAGTCCTGTGAAGATTTAAATTAAAAAAAAAACCAAAAAACCAAACAAGGACACCTAGATACAGCTTCCTCTCAATTTGTTTTATTTGGCAAAATAGCAATTCAGACAGTTCACACAGCATTTATTCAAGCTCTTCAAATCTTCTGCATTTCAACTTGTCCTCTTCTCCAAGAAGTTTTTACTTCAGAACCATTGCTCCATCATGGAGGGGTTTTCATTTTTGCATTCCTAAATGCTACTCCTGGATACTCCTCTCTGTCTGAGTACCTTGACTGTCACCAACCCCTTCAGTGGAATGGGTGCACTAATCCCAGCAGCCTTGGTCCCTGAAGTCTTACACCTCCTGAAGTGGTTCTTCCCAAAAAAGTTGTTGCCGGATCTCAGCTTTATCACCTCTTCCAAGTTAGGCTAGCTTATTACACTATGTCCAGAAACAAGAATTTGGATACAGTTGAGCTCTTATCTTTCATTTAACTGATTAAATCAGTGAGAAGATGTAAATAAAGCTGAACTCAAATTGAATGATACAGTGACCAAAAGGTTGAACATTAGCATGCATCATTTAAGATATTTTACTTCAACACCAAGAACTAGATTCACAGTTGATTGTGGGTTAGTACAAATTTGTCAGACGCAAGTGGGTTTTTCTGAATTGTATTTTCTAGAATACATGCTATATTAATTCCTTTATAAGATTAATCTTTGTGTATGTGCTCCCAGGCTGCAGTCAGATCAGGAGGTGGTATATGAACTTCCAAACACCTGAATGAATTGATACATATCAGGTGAGACATATCTTTTACACAGGAATAGGAGGGGGCTCACCTTCACAGGAAGGTTATTTAAAATGTTCCTCTTTCATATTCAGAGGCCTTTGAATTTTACCCTTTATTCTTTCAGGGATTAATCTTATCACAAAGTTATTGCTATTCCACCACAAAAAGTAAAATATACTTTTGCAGTGATCACTATGGGTTGTTTTCTACAAGTTATTTTATTCTATAATCCTTTTTACCATGAAGAAGAAAATGGTAACATGCTGTTTACTTTAATTCCTGGTTGCTCAAATCTGAGCAAGATAACCCAAGACACACTTCCTCCCTTTCCCAAGCATCTCACCTTATCGTACAGCTTTGCAATTTGCTGTTGACATTTTACAGTACCAAAACAGAAAACTTGGGGCAGAAAAAAATGTTTATAGCCTTCCAACTACTCCTCTATATGAAAACTGAGCAATTGCATCTCTATCTGTACTTTGGAGTCCCAAATTCATTACTCCTTTTGCATGGATTCATTATTCCTTCTGCATCTATCATATTTTCCTTGTACAGCAATTAAGAATTCACTTTTTAGAAAGCCAGAATTTTTCTTGGGTGCCCTAGTTAGAAAAATGAGAACATTAATACAGCAAATGGCTTTGCCAAAGGTAACTTTCTTTCAGAACCAAACTGGAATTTTATCTTTTGTAATAAAGAATCTAGCAATCCATATCTCAGTAGTCTACTACATAGTGATCCTAATCTTCCCCACAAGCACACAACCCTCCTTTTGCTTTTAACTTTATTTGGCAAAGCAGCATTGTTCAGTGATTGGGACACAGCTTACATCATATTTACGGAGTTAAATCTGTGTGCATCACATCAGAAGTGAGCTACAAACCAAAACAGGATTTCAAGACCCAGTAATTAATTTTAGAAGGAAAGCCATGTCTGTTCTATCCAGCTTTAACAGCAATGTTTGATAAGAGCGGCCACCCACCTCTGATGTCTTGAAGTTTACTATGTACAAATGCCTGGTTTTAAGGTAATAAAGCAGCTGATTGTACCTACTACATGCTAGTCTATGACACCATGTCAAAAGCTTAAAAAGGAAGTTCATCTCCTTTTAGTAGCATCTAGCAGACATCAGAACACAGAAAACCTGGTATTACCTACGTAGTGTCATAAGGTGCACAGAAGCAGTTTTACCAAGGGACACAGGAGCTGAGAGAAGTGAGTGTTCAAGTACTCCCATCAAAATTAGAGTTCACAAGCTATAGGTCTTTATCTGCAGTTTTGCAGAAATTCACTTTGAACAAATGAAAGTAAAATAAAGGCATGTTAAATAAAACAGTGCCCACATAAAACTTTCCACCATTTCTTTATCAGATTTGCCTTGAGCATCTAAAAAAATAAAACAAACACCACGCTTTTCCATGCTGATAACAACAGTATAACAAAGTCCAAAACAAGCTGCAATGCTGTTGGTTTTCAAAAAGCTTTTAGAACTGGAGATGAGCAGTCCACTGTAACACTATGTTTGGGTCAAGATGATGTAGCTTTTACAATTCATCCCTGTAGAAAGAAAACACATGTAGTTATGTTTCTTCTCCCCTTGGAAATCATATTTGAAAAGTTCTGATACTGAATCAGACTACATTTAAGTGCTCAAGCACATCAGCAAAACCTCAGAAGTCTCATCAAGCATTTAAAAACAACAAACAACAAAGGAAAGGCAACAGCAACCCCATATCCTCTCATACTGTTATGTGATGTATCGTGAAATATGGGTCACTCTGTTTTACATTTAATGGATCTTTTGCTCTATTGAACATCCCCCACACCACACAGCTAGTTACCCAGCTACCTGTCATCCAAAATCTGTTGGCTACAGGCTGGCAAGAAACTGAGCCAACTTACTAGACAGAGCTGGCAAAAAAACATTCTCTGTAGCTGCCAAAAAGGCAAGTTTAGCTTCAGCTGCAGTCTCTCAAGCAAGTCTGGAACACAATCTCACATCAATGTCATGTAGTTTGCACCACCTATTTTATTTATTCCACAGAGGAGCTCCTGAAGGAACTAGGCTAAATCAGGACTAGGTTAAGGAAGAGGTAGAGGCAGGGTAGGGGGGGGTGTGTGTATATATGTGTGTGTGTGTGTGTGTGTGTGTGTGTGTGTGTGTGTGTGTGTTAAAAGGAGAATCAAGTAGGAGATGTATTAAGAAGTCTCTCTAAATTACTACGAAGAATCTAGAAAATGCAGGCTTTCGTTCCTGCAGAGCATTTAAAACACATTGAACAGGAAACCCATAGAACCCATATTCCAACAGTGAAATTCCCATAGATTAGTGATTTGTTTAAATATTTCTAAAGCATTAACTTCAACACAAAATGTCCATCAAATCAGACAGCTGTGCACTGTACCATTATGAATGTTGGAAAATTCAAACAGAAGTGTTTGCTTTTTTCCTCCCCCAGGGCACAAACGATTTATAAACTCACAATGAGTGTGCTGCAATTTTTTCTTTTAGTAGGTGCATCACCCTCATTAGCCAAAGCAAACACTATCTGAATTAAGAAAAACTTCACTAATGTGATTGCTGGCTCAATACACAATAGTATTTCCTGCTGTCATGCAAACTAACCCACAAAAACATAGTGCTACATGCACACAGGCAAAAGCTTTAAAGTTATAAAGGCATTATCCTTCTGGAATCACATAGCATGGAATGACAGCATGCAAAACATTTTAAAAGCAACTGAAAAGGCTGTTGAAACTAGCGCTTAAATGACTAGTTTTCTATCTAATGCAGCAGGGATGCAAACTTTGTGATTTGTTAGCGATAAATACTTGCATTCTTTGCACTTTGCATTGCCTTCTAATAGTGAGGTACTAATCATACAGCTTCAGAATGTTGCAGTAATTACAGAAAGTAGAAAAAAGCAGAAAGAAGAAAATTTCTTGGCATGGGTAAAGAAAAAAATCTGTTTATAGCCAAAGGTTTGGAAGTTCTCCATATTTGCCTATTTCACAGAATGGGTATTTGCTTACTTTAAACAGATAAAAATAAATGAACATCTGATACTCAGTTTAAAACACAGCGCGGGTGAACTTAGGACAAGTATTTCATTCATCTTTAATGCTTCCAGGAGCTGCATCATCAGTTAATATATACAACTTCAAAACACGTATGTAAGCAATGACTACTGCTGTTGCTGGTTTAGTCTTGTATGCTGAATTGCTGATGTGATTTTCAGCCTGATTCCTACCATATACTCTCATAGTATAGTTCCTACCTCCTCTCCTACCGTGTACTTGTACTCTTCCAGTACTTAAGGGGGCTTATAAGACAGACAAGGAAAAACCCTTTAGCAGGGCCTGTTGTGATAGGACAAGGGGTAATGGTTTTAAGAACAGAGGGAGGTAGATTCAGACTGGACATAAGGAAGAAATTTTTTATACTGAAGGTGGTGGAACACTGGCACAGGTTGCCCAGAGAGGTGGTGGATGCCCCATCCCTGGAAACATTCAAGGCCAGGCTGGATGAGGCTCTGAGCAGCCTGATCTGGTCGGGGATGTCCCTGCTTCTTGCAGGGGGGTTGGACTAGATGGCCTTTTAAGGTCCCTTCCAACTCAAACCATTCTATGATTCTATACCTTTGTAAAAACCTGGCCTTCTACTGTGACAAATAATTCTTAATCCTTTAAACCCAAGCTAGATCCTCAAGAAATCGTAAGCCTAATAAAAATTCCGTATTTACTCTGAAACTATAAACCTGGTAATTTCACCCAGCCGCAGATGTTGGCAAGGTTTTTGCATAATGTTGCTAATGAAGTCAGTGTATTGAAGTGTGGGGTTTTTTTTCTTTTACAAAATGGTATTTGTACTTAGAATTCAAATAAGTGATACTAACATACAAATGTTTTAATTGTTGGTACTTCACATTGCTTTAAGTTATTCCCGACCAAATAATTTTCCTGTAAGTTAAGTATATCCTAGATGTCACTTTCAAAAGATTTTAATATTCTGTTATTAGAACATTAACTGTATTTAGGGGGATCAGCTTTCCTCAAGAGATTTTTCACTCCCTCTTCACTACTCATTTATCTAACAACAGCATGCCAGCCCAAAACAATATATGATGTATGTGTTAAAATTACGCAGCATTTATTTTCTACTGTTATGAGAAGCTGAACTTACATGTACACTCTTGCATTATATATATTAGAAAGTTACAGAAAAGTCTTAGATCATCAGATAAGTAACAGTTCTCAGCTTTCCACCTAATGTGAACAGCTTGCAGACTGAAATACATGCTGCAAAACAGTATCAGTTGATCCTAATTTCAGTTGTATGGGATCAGAAGCTGCCAAGCTATGACATTTCAACTACTGGTAAAAACCAGGATACTTGCCTGTCCTCCCAGTGGTAAAAGACCTATGCTGCTACAAAGCTTAAAAGGAGACACAAAATACAACTGCTATTTCCTTGTTTAAAATACCTTGTTGTCCTCTAGAGCCATAGGAGAGATCTACTAATTAATTTCTATTTTTCTCCCTTTTTTCTGGCCACAGCTATTTGCTGCGATTCTTAGACAACTCACATAATTTCCCTCCACCTTCATATATGCACTCCTTCCAATCTGTTTAGTAGCTCCTGCTTAGCAAGTAATATATATATTTAGGTTTCAAGTCATCACAACAGTCCTTCTCAGATCCTTGGATTTCTAGCACAGGAATCACTCATCTAATGTTGTCAATTGAGGCATCAAAGCAAATTTATAAACAAGTTAAAGCAAATTTCAGAAGTCATTAGCTCAAAATCACTATTCTAAAAATAAATTTAAGAAAGCTTGAAAAAATTTTGGCTTACCAGTAGAGAAAGCATACAGCAATATTCCACATTTCCCATTGGGAATATCCAACAAAAAACTAAAACCTTCTCAGAAAAATCTAATAGGTAGCACTTCAGGTAAATGCCAGAGTTCATTACGGAAAAAAATACATCTTATCAACAATAAGAAAAAGCACAAGTCTGGGATACAGGTAAGTCAAAGTTTTGCAATCTATCTCCATCTCTGTGCTGAAAGGCATTCAAATTAAATATTTGAACGAGCATTTATAAATTTATCTGAAATCTGTAACTCACTCTTTTTGATCCACTTCAATTTTCTTGTCATTAGGCAGCATTTGACTTTCCCTTTTTGATACATCATTCGTCTATGAAAAATACACTGTCATTACTGATACTGTCTTTCTAATGCATATTAGGCTACACTCTGAATTTCAGTATCTACTCAGTGTTTCAGCAGCCAATTATTTCTCCCTTGTAATTTTAAAGGTAATTAGATGCAATATTTGGACTTGTAGCATTTTAATCTGGAAAGGTGCATTATAAAGTATTTATTATTTGCTATGATCAATCATCAAATGAAATGACAAAGAAAAGGAATTTTCTCTGCAACCTATTATTTCAGTTACATCACATGCAGTTTTACATAATACATAATTTTTAAATTTAACCTAGATTATTTTGTGCAGAGATTCTTCTTGCCAAAGTAAAATAAAAACTTTAACCATAATCATTAGTCTGCATAGCCGAAGGAATTCTGGGCAAACAATTCCTGCAAATTTAAATTGAAATTAGACAACTAGCTCATCAGGGGCATTTGAAACACTGAATAAGAGCTTCTAAGCAGAAACATAAAATATTTCCTAATAAACACGTTTTCTAAAAGGGTGCTTAATCATGTTGTATGTACAGATAAGTAACAGCCTCAGTCTAGTCGCTGCATTTTTTGCTCAGAAAGGATATACTGTCATTATAATTTTGTATTTTATCACCAAATATGAATTTAATATGAATAATTTCTAATGCAATTTTTTAAGTTACAAGAAGTAATTTGTTAACTTTTTAACAAATTTGCCAGTTTGGAAATAAAATCCGTTACGGCAACAGACTCCTTGCTAAGCATTCCTTACATTGTTATTCTCTTTTAAGTTGTAAGTGAACTTGTAAGAGAAGAAAAATCAGAACTAATTTACATAAGAAACTGCCAATCAGGTAGGCAATAAGCTGTGTTCTCAATCATGCAGCACAAGAAGTCTTCTCTCCTCCCTACTGATGAGTAAGAAAAAAACCAATAATTGGGAAATTTTATGTGAGAGCATAAACATCCTTACCAGCATAATTATGTAAATGGGCACCTACTGCTGGATCTCTGGTGCACTAATGTATTTCATTTTGTACCAGAGATAGGGTTCCTGTGTTTATTCTACTTCCGAATGTCTCATGGAGTCACATTTGAGAAGATTGCCACTAATGTTTGGAGCTTAAGAATACCACTGCAGCTGAACACAAATTAGAAAATTATGGACTAAATTTAAAGAAATCCAACAATATTCACAAAATAAAATTATTTATGTAGTACCACAACATCAGTTCATCGAAATCCAAGGAGTTTTTCCTTCCAGCTAGTCCCGATTTTCTTTTGCTAGAACTTCCAGTTTTACATGACGAAGAATGATACAAAGCGTCTGGAGGTAGGTTTGACTTCAAACACCACTTTGAGATCAAGTCACTGTGGTGCTGCTTTGTAAAGAGCACCTTGCACCCCTAGTAAGGAACTGTACTAACTTCTGCAACATGTGAATGGCTCAGCAAAAATTTAAGGGGCTTCTTTCTTGCCAACTGGAAGGTCTGCTAGTATAGGAAAACGCTGTTGGTCTATCAATTGTCTTTTGTGAAGGGAAACACCAACTCTTAAGGTGACAAAAGTTACCTGCATTAGGAATGAAATTGCATAACATCATGTTAACTAAGAGGATGACAAGCTAAACACACAGGATTCTTAAGCTACTCTAAAGATGATTGTTCAATGAATTTTAAATTTATAACAACTGCAGTCTCTCATACACTACAGCTCAATTATAGAAAGAATTAAAGACACCTTTTTCAGAGGAGTCTCTAATTGATCTCTGCTCACAGGTCTTCAAAAATTTAGGGAAGATAACTTAAAATCTAGGAAGTGCAGAAAAAATACCTCCTATTTTGGATGCTAGCATCGATAACAAATGCTGATTTATAATTAGGAGCTTCCTTAGCAGTAGCTAGCTGACCATACACTTCCAATAAAGAAAAACAACAACAAAGACAATGTGACCTCCTGTAAGGTCAGTAGCACACTAGCAGTTATGCTTGAGAAGGGAATGGTAATTTTCTTCAGATCACAAAAACAGCAATTAAAGAAAAAACAAACATAAGAAGTGGACTTCTGAGATTTCCTTTAACAAAGATTTCCAAGTCTGAACCAAATTTAAACGTACATAGCAAGAAAAAGCCTCTGTGCCACTGTAGTGATCAAGGTAACCCTTCAGGCTAAGCACTTACCTTTTCTGATAACACTAGTGTATATTCTTAACACTTAAATTAAAAATTAATAAATAAAATCATTAAGTATTTCAGAAAATAATAGAAATTGGTAAGAAAATCTGGGGAAAATAACCCCACAATACTCATGACCAAAGAAGGCCCAAAGACATTCTATTACTTCTTCCTGAGCTAGCAGAGAAAACTAAGAGAAGACTACAAAACTGCACAGAACAGATGCAAAGACCTCAGAATTCTAGTCCTTCACACACTACACCACCTTCACCAGCAGCAAACGATAACCACTGTCATTCCAGACACCCTTCAATGAACACTATTTGTAAGAACACACATTGCTGCTATGAAAAAAACCACAACTGCTACTATAATCAGACTGGGTGGAGATGCAGAAAAAATCTGTAAAACCTCTGTGGAAAAAGGAAAGCTTAAGAAGAATACTTCCCTTTTCTGGAGTAAGTAGAACATGGACTCCAAATTTGAATAAAGTTTGCCACATTTGCCAGAGGAGGAAAGCAACCACAAAGGAAGACTTCCAAAGCCTTACAAGAGGCAGGAAACCCCCAAGTACCATGCTGAAGGAATACTGGCAATATTCAAGGACGAACTATTAATTTGCATAACAGATACAAAACATCTGAATAGTGAGCATTCCTCACAAGTTTTGAACTAACCAGTAACTCATTAAGGTTGTTCTAAGAGTGATTTGTACATGGTGGCTATAGAGTAATCCAAGAAACACTAAAATGAGGTTTCAGAAAGCAGCAGTAATGCAAACTGCTTTATTTGTACTTTTTATGGACATTTTGATAGATTAAACTCTAAGTATTCATGTATCCAAATCACAAGCTGTACTCCAGAATACCAAGGGAAAAACCCCAAAAATAAAAATTTAGTAGTGATAAAGCTCAAAAGTTGTCTTCAGACCTCAATACACATCTATGCACTATATTAATGCAGATAATACATTCACAAGTATTTTCTGCCAGGAAGCAAAACAGGACTGCTGCTTTGTTCAGTCACATGCCTAGCAGGGTTTAAGCTGACAGCTATGGTTTAAGCTGTCAGCTGTGTTATGTCTATGTTACTGGCCATTCAGTTCAGCAAACTGTAATGTTTACTACCTCTAGAAAGGCCTTTAGAGGTTGCTGTGTAGGCAAACACAAATTTGCCCCCATCAGTGACAGATGATAGACTTTTAATAAGATGTCTGAGAAAATTTTCTGAACGCTACTCCACTACATTTGTACTTTAGGGAAGAAGGGATTACCTTCTCCACTTTCTGCTACTTTAAGGCTGAGGGAAAAGTGCTTGCAAGATTATCTATATTTCTCACAAAGGATTTTACGAAGATTTTTCTTCATTTGTCACATTTGAGAAAAAATAAAAAATGAATACCCAATTACCACTAACTTACAGGACAAAACCGTATTTATTCTTAAGTAGTATTTTACACTTTACCCTAATCACCAGGCAAGCTGGTCATAAAAAGTTCATTAGAAGGGAAGTTTAAATTTAGAAAGTACTGCGTTCAAAACAACAAATAAGAAACTTCAATACACCAACGACTAAAGAAAACATGTCTGAAAAAGACAAAGTGCAACCCATGCAATATTTTTCTTCTGCTTTTAAATTAACTCAAACTTAGCATAACCTCCTTTTGGTGATGTAGTGATGCAGACTGAGTCACTTTTCATGGTATGTAGGAGCACAAAGCAATGAGAGCAGCAAAGGCAGGCCTTGCAGTCTATCTGCTTAAAATTCACACCCTTTCACCTTGCGTGTGTGGAAGAAGTAAGCGGAACAGAAAATCACTTCCACCTGGACCACTGCTTCTCTTTATCTGTTAAAGGCACATATATCACTCCCATCAGAGGCTTCATTTTGACACTGCCATCTTCTAGTTTGTCATACTGCTCGAGCATCTGGTTTCCCCCTGCAGGGCCAACTGGTAATATCAATCTTCCACCAGGTTTTAACTGATCTATAAGCTAGAACACAACACAGAAATTAAAATGTAATCAGCCGCTTCAGGGAAGCTGGATCCAAAGTTTGTTACATTAGATTAATAGCTTTGCCACAATTTATCAATCTACTACTATGCAGTAGGCAACTACTTCAATAAGAAAAATAAAAAAACTCACTGAAAATGAGAGTATCACAACAATGTGGTACAACAACTGGTATTACAGAAATATTGAAAATAATTCATGTAATTCCAAAATAAGGTAGAATAGTAATTGGATTAACTGGGTTGGTTGCAGTTTTAGTTTCTACATAAGAGGGAAAAATATGTAAATGACAAATTAAAAAGATTGAATCTCCTGTAAAAATAAACTGCCAGTTTTAACTGTTTGATACTTATTGTGCATCAGTACAGGCCCATTGTCTAACATTTTTGGGGTAACTGATCTCCCCTTAAGCCCACAGAATAAGATTTGAGATTTGTGACTTTTTAAAATTATTTCAGGAAGATAAATTTTAAGTTGTCTATAATACACTCACTACCCAATAGCTCCTCTTTCACTCTGTGAATGGAACAGCATTTTATGAAGCTAGTTTTAAATATATGCATATGAGTAAGATAAGTGATAAGCAACAGAGTATGTGTGAGAAATGCTTGGATTTTTTTTTTTCTTTCATAATTAAAGGAGGTGGCTAGTCACAGTAGTCTCAAGGAAAATTCAGTACTTTCCAGATGCTACGAAAAAATCTTAATCTCTGTTGCTAACAAAAGTTAAAATTAATAACTGTTTCATTCACTAATAAGCTTTAAATTAGCCTTTTCATTGTAATCTGTCAGCACTTTGCTAGGAACATCCCCCCACACACACTCACCCCAAAATAAAATTAAAAAGACCAAAACAAGAGCAAATGTCTGGAAATGTCTAACCTGTCTATAACATCTCAAACCTCCACTCCTTCACTATCCCTTATTAAAATTCAGATTTAAAAAAACATAATGGTATCTAGCATATCAAAATCATGTTATATATTCCCATTCATCTGATAAATGGAATAGGAAAAAAGAGTCTTATCTGCAAGAACGGACTTCATGTATGCACACTCTAAAGTCCTTAGTTACTCTTCAGCTTCCCTAGTAAGAGCTGCCCCGTATCCACTCTGAAAGCTACAAACACATGGCATTGTCTGTATTTCCAGCTGAGCACACTACTTTTCCAACAAGCTCAACGCCTTGGGACCTGGGAAACAAATACTTACATTTTCTAATTTGGTGTTTGATAAAACCAAATTAATTTATTAAATAAAATGCTCCAGTTTATTGTTGTAATAGAGGGTTTTGTACAAGTAATTTTAAAATGTTTGTTTAGAGGAGAGTTATTAGAACACAGAGCTTTTGCAAACCAACAGGAAGTCCAATTACAACAGAAACAAAAATACCACACCAAGCAGTAATACCATCCTGCCCACTGATACTCCCAGCAGTGCAAATCTACCGAGTATCTCACATGTATATGTATGTAAAATGCTCTTTACAGCTAAAAGATTACTGAATCACACACACAAAACATAAAGGCTTACTGCTTGGGGCACAACTGGTGCTGCAGCTCCTACGTGAATCGCATCATAGGGAGCTTCTTCTGCATATCCCATTCTTCCATCTCCCACTGCAAGAAAACACTTTATTTTTTATCATTTTCAAAAGGTGGGGAGAAAACAGCTGATGTGAATATGTATAGGTAGACAAAAGGCTATGCTCAGATTTCAACTAAAATTCTGCTGAGCAGTAATAACATGAAGTAAGTTTAAAAATATTAACATCATTGAAGAATAGATGCAACATAACACCCTTATATGTACATACACACACTTACAGAAGATATGAAATATTACTGAAGAACCTTAAATTAGAAAGCATGGATTTATAATGAAAGTTCTTGGAGACACTCAGAAAAGATACTTAAGTATTTACGTGCCCTACCATTCCAATGCAGGTGACTTTTTCCCCTCATTTACTCTCCTAGAACATACACTTTGCTTTGCCTTCACGCACACCATTCCTAAATATAATGCAAGTCTTAAGTCTAAAACATTAAATCTCAGAAGCACATATCCGAAGACTCTAAAGGAAAGGAAAAGACAAAGCAAGTATTCACACGGACTATACACCTATAGCTGCACTACCAGTTGGCATGAAAGTCCACACCTGCATTCCTACATCAGTGCAGTACCACACTAATCCCCACGCATCCTCCTTTGCCAGCGGACAGGTCCCACGATCCCTCCTGCAGACAACTGCTGGACTAACATGGATAGCCAGATCAGACCTGTGGCTAAAGCTCCAGGTGGCTGCTTGGAAGAGGCTAGGAGTAATTAATTATTCAGATGGCTACCAATGCAGCTTCAGCTTTGGTGGTGAACTCATGGAGAAGCATTCTATCACAGATGTCTCGTACCATCCCAGTTATGCAGGATGAAAGGGGAGCAGATAGGGGGTTTTTAAGCCACTAAAATGTAGCACACCAAACGAGACCTTAAGTTAAGTTTTGAAAGATGATGTGAATATGGTATCCACAGTATTTACAGGAAACCAATGGGAAATTCAGAGCAAGTTAGGCAAGCTCTCTCTGGAGTTATTCAGGAACAAAAGTAGTAAACGAGGCTAAACAATCCATAAATTCATACTCAGTGAGTGTAGAAGTCCCAGTAATCAGTCAAGAAGAAAAATCAAGGCGACCAATGAACATGGTCCTCTGCTCACCACAAGTAGCTGTTTGGGGTTTCCTGTCTTCAGACTGAGGTTCAACTTCTGCGCAATCACTTGCAAGTTAATTAAAAGGCTGAATTAGTCAAAATAAATTCTAAGCTCCTGCCAGAGGCTGAAAATTTGTCCATTTTTTGCTTTCCAACAACTCACAAGGCAGAAAAAAATATACGGTGGCCATAATAGTTTTCATTTTAACCTCAGTGACAGAGAGGGCCACCTGGACAATAACACCACCCTTGTATCCAAGGGTATACAGGAAGATCTGGACAGCTCCTTGAAACAAATAAAATTGGGGAGTTTGTCATCTTTCATATTAGGTCCTGAAACATGATCCTGCAAGGACCTTCTACACCCAGAGCTTAAGGACTGTAAGAAGAGAGTATGTTTCCCCAGTAGCTGAGAAGCCCCTTAAACCTCAGTGACTTATTTTCTCATATCATCAATTCCGACCAGCACAAGCTTCAACCAAGGGCCACAGGCAGAAGCTGTCATGCAAGAATTACCAAGTGCTTCAAGAGAACTCATGCCTATCGATCACCAATTCCACTAAGTCAGCTTTTATTACTGTTGGCAGTAATTAAGATGAAAGTTCCGGTATTTCCAGGGCTTAATCTCCAACTCTGCCAAAGTGGGTTCTCCTGGAACAACCACTTCAATGCAGTCGGGTATATCATTTATACTTGCTTAGTACCACTGTACACTTCCCCTAAAGAGGAAGTAGCGATGTGTTACTGTATCAAGCTGCTGTTCCATCAGAAAAGGCAATGGAGAAAGACCTCTCTAGCTCAAACATACATACGATACTAGTTACACAGGGAGACAAACCCTCACTCCCTAAGATGCAGCAGTAGGCATTAAAAGCAGTGATCTCCAGTACTGCTGGCAAAAGAAGAGATTGCTAAGTTGTAGAAACAGCTGTGAAAGAAACTGCTAAGTTGTCTTCTGAAGAACACATGTATTCTGAGACTTAAATGCACCTTGTGCACTGTCCAGAGAAGTCTGAACGTGACTTCTGCCATCCTGCAACCTGACAGCAGTAAAATGGACCCTTTGCTCTTAGAATCAATAGTCCAAAGCAAAGCTACCATCTTCAGAATCAGCACACACAGAAAAAATAATGCTCCTTTTCATGCATCAAGCACAGCATGGCTCTTCCCTTAACATCCACAAAAATTCTCCTGGCTACAGCAGTCAGGTGTATAACCACCCATAACGGGAACACACTTTTAAGATATCCAGAAGATTTTAAAAAAAAGTTAAGTCAGCATTCATCTATTCAGTGTGATACAAATTATTACATTATTCAATGTCCAAGGGGAAAGAGCAGCCGAAATTTTGAGCTTGTGCTTACATTCTGAATAATATCACCCATCCTACTGAGTTCTCCAGTTACACTGAGTTTGTTAATGAAGTAATCACAGTGGTGGGTAGTGGATGGTGATGAGGAGGGAGGTAGTGTCAGGCCTTTCTGACATAAAAGGGTTTTGTAGCTTGTGTTTGAGCCCAGACTTGATCTGCTGATCAAGGTACTCAAGCCTTCAGCATCTCTATGCAGACTTGTTTCACTCAGAGTTGTAGCACAAGCACAGAAAAAGAAGAAAACTACTTTGCTGTGGTTAGAATACCCTCATCGCCTCTGGCTACGTCTGCATCAGCAAATAGTGCAGTACAATAGAAGAAGATGCGTATAGCAAAACAATTTTTGCTGAGAACCTGATGTCCATGCAACATACGCATTTCAGAATGATCGCTCTGGTCTAATTCTAGTCTTGTTGGCTTAATAGCCATTAACATATCAAATATATTTGGTTGCTTCTCAGAGCACATAATCCAGTCTAGTTTCATTCAAAAGGAATCAGTTTGAGCTCTCCAGTACTCATGCAAGCCAAAGTGTGGTAAAGTGGAAGCAGTTGAGAGATTCACCTCAAAGGCACCCTCTTGATTTGAAGAAAAAAAACAAACCAAACCACACCAACCCTGCTCCCCTAAAACCCTGAACTCCATGAACTATAGACATACCCTAAGTACTCCTAAGTTCTCAGTGGAGTTTTATTACTGAGACACCCCAAAATAATGTTGATGCTTCTGAGATGCAGCTATGTTATACCTGAGGTGTGACAAAGCAATGCAGAATGTTTGAAGCATACTTGCCTAATCTGAATTCATACAGTTCTCATCACCAATCAACCCTGCATTTTCAAAGGTTTTTTTTTTTTGTTTCTGTGTTGGGGGGAAGGGGATTGGGGGTTTCTTTGTTTGTTTTGTTTTAAAAAACAGCTCTGTCTGGATTCTAGCACCACAAAGAGCTCCCAGAATCCAGCACAGCTGAAACATTCTTCTTCTCAACCTAATTCATAGAAGTGCTACTTGTCCATCTGTACTTTTTTAAAATGTACCTCACAACAAAACTACTCAGAAGTCTCTTAGTCATCCTGCTACACAATCAAACGTGATATAGGTTACAATGTTTACTTAAAATTCTAGATTCCCAAGAGCATCAGAGTTTGTTTCAGGTATAATCAGAAGTGTAAATTTAAATTGCTCTTGTAGAGCAACAATGGAAATTATACCCCATTGCCTGTCTCCAGCCCCAACAGTCTCAGTATAACTTCTTTTCCAATAAAATTTAAAGCATAAGTGTTCTCAGTGATGAACACCGCATTTTATACACAGGTACAAGTACATATGTTGATTGGCTTATTTTAAAAATATTTAGAAGACTCGCTTATTTGCAAAAAAAAGACCAAGAACCAAAATGGTAATTAAGGTAAGAGTCAAACATCCCATAATAATCATTTCCCAAGTGCTCTTGTAAGAAGCCTCAAAATAATCCAATCTTTAACTTCTTTTTAAACTTAATAAAATGACAATGAAAGGAATGCTTAATGCTTTCCTCCCGCCACCTCCTGCATCTTTTTCTTTTCAGTAAAAAAATCAATTCACTGTCCTTATATAATTTTAGCATTATTTCCTAATTGTAAAAAAATGAGTGAAATAAACTTCAGTGATGCATACTGCCAATCTAGTACTTTTTCCACTCGACCCTCTGCATCCAGCTTTCTCAATTACTTTATCAGAAGTACAAAGGCTTTGTCAAAATGCTCAAAACTACATGACAGTGCATTTATTCAGGAAAAGCTGTGCATTCAAACCCAATTTTAAATAGCAAGTTTAACATGACAGATCTTCAGTATGTAAAGTGTTTTCACTGAAAAACACTTTTCTGTTAAGCGTCTCTAATAGAATGATTACATATTCTTTAAGATTATCACTACCCTCGTTCTCAAAACCGTGTGAAGATGACATTTTTCAAAGGCCTAAATACGACTTGGATTATAAAATTTTCATTTGGCTCTTCTTTCTTTGGTTTAACTTCTTAAATTCGAATTTTTAATCACATCCAATTCCAGTCATTTTCAACCAGCTGCTGGAAAGAATATCAGTTTAATTAGTAAGTACATCAGTCTGATGCTCACCAATCAGTTTCACTCTTCCTGAAGACAGCAATGTGGGATCATCTTTTTTGACATTATTTATTGAGTCATCTACTAGTTCTTTGATATGATCAATTCCTACAACTTGTCCTTTGGGACCAACCTGGAATAAAAATATACAGTTGAATAGTTTCTGCTAGTTTCGATTTATTTATAGAATGAGTATTTCTATCTCCTGAACACATTTCTCTAAAATAAAAACCAGTAAAGTGGTAGTATATTTTCCCATGTTATTAAAACTACTGCTTGGAATGACACATCCTGACTGGCAGAAGCAACTGGTAATTAAAGTTTGTCAGTACACTCTTATAAATGCTTGTTATAGTCATCTTTTTTGAGATGCAATGCAGTTAAGTTATACTATTAGTGGAGATTTTTCTGTCTGAATTTTTGGAACTTAAATTTGCACGAGTGTTTGCAGTACCTGAAATAGAAAGTAACAACTTCAAGGACAAACTAGAACTAATCTTTTTTCATGTTGAATAAACTTACTTTAAGGTTTTCCTACAGAAGATCTTACTTCAAGGAAAATAGCAAGTCATGCATTTTATTCTAAGTTATGTCAACAGTCCTATTCTTTCAGAAGTAAATGCAGCAATTAACAGTCAGGGACAAACTACCTTCCACCTATCCTTGGATTCATGAATCTTCTTTCAGATTTACAGCTCTGTTCCACAGGAAGAGCAGAACTTTTGAGAGCTCATAACTCACAAAAGGTCACAAAAGACCTGTGTATTCTGATGAGGAAAAAAGGCTTACTAACAAAAACCAAAAACTTCTCCGTTACAGGCTTTTCTTCTGGAGTTCTGTTTTTATTCCAATTTTGGAGAAAGGAGAAAGAATCCAAATCTTAAAGTCTGATCATTTAACAGAATCCAGCTCAAAGAACACAATGGAAGAGTACATCCTAGCAGCCCATGTTGTCATACAACTTTGTCTTTGGACACATTTGCATGCATTGGTTATGTTTCTGTTTCTTACATCTTAATGTTGCTAAGACAAGTCCTATGTTAAAAACATCAGAAGAGTATTGTTATCTTCTTTTTCAAGTGGAAGATCACTAGCCTAGACCTTGAAATACATCAAGACACATGGCAAGTTTTCACAGGTGGCTATTTGGAGCAATGCCAGAAGCTGGCAAAAGATCCAGAGTAATACAAAGGGTAACAAAGAAATTAAAATCTAGCAAAAAGGTCATAGCACAAAATAGCCTGATATAAAGTAAGAGAATCTCCTGCTGTATGTCACAGTCCATTATGCTATTCCTGAGTTCTCATCAATTACTCCTGTCTACTATCCTGGAACTTTGAAGTGTCCACAATCAAGACAATAGGAAAATTCTGGGGATCTCCATGGTTTCTTCAGAATAAAAATATACTCCACTTTTTTTTTTTTTTTATAATTCCAGTACTTACAATATGAAAACCATAATTCATTTAATTTGCTAGCAACCCTTAAAAGTGAATAAACTTATTTAAGTTTGTATGCTATGCAGGTAAGTTTATCACAGCAGTTTAACATGAAAAACTAAACAAAAAATCTTAAAGATGCTTTACTAGTCTAAGACAACATAAAGCTTTCATAGAAGTACCACAAATGAGATTATCATCATAGGAATAAAGCTGTCACTACATCAATGTGCACTCAGGTGCTCGTGTTACAAATGCAAGCTCTTCATTCTAGATCTCAAGTAGAGTAAGCAGCAACATCCACATGATGCAGTAAGTACATCCTCCACTGAATTTTGATAGCAAAACACTTTACCATCATTCCCCATAATATACTTCTTTAAAGCTTTTGTTACTGTTGGAAAGAACTTTACAGAGAAAGAAAGTCAGAGCAGCATATATTATCTACATTCATTCAAGTGGATGAAGCAAGATCCATTTTGCACAGCAGTAATACTATCAAACAGAACAAAAGCATTTATCCAGTGTTTCACAAAACACATGTCTGTAAGGCATTCCAGTGTATCACCAAGGAGGATTCAGAAGAGGAATGTGATGTTCATACAGCAATAAAAAGATAGTGTGATTAACTTCAGTAAAACTGGAAAGAGATCTCATTTTTGTGGTATTTCTAACCTCTCTGCAGATGTTTTCAGCTTCTCTTATATAGCTGTTTTGAAAGAAAAAATCGCAAAGCCACAACTATCATGTGTATTGAACATGGCTATTCCTCTATGCATTAATAACTTTTTAGTGAGAAATACACATAATTTTGACAAAAGTTTTGACACTTGTAGGATTGGAGTTCCCATGCATGCTACTAGCACTTAATTCTTAGTTAGACCAAAAATAATAGGTAGAAAGTTGAATAAGTGACATTTAAGATTTCCTCTAAACTGCAGTTTGGTCAATTTAGAATCATAGAATGGTTTGGGTTGAAAGGGACCTTCAAAGGCCATGTAGTCCAACCCCCCTGCAAGGAGCAAGAACATCTCCAACCTGATCAGGTTGCTCAGATTTATTTATTTAAACAAGTTTGGTTTTCTTTTTTTTAAATTTGCAGCTAGCTCTTAAAAAAAAGTAAACACTTTCGCTAGAGCATTGTCTAGTTGTAAACATTCTTATATAATTCTTAACATAGGAAACCAGAAGTGATCAGAGACTGAACAGAGCAGTGCTTGAAGACAGAAAACTAATTAACAAAAATATCCATAGGAGAATTTACCATATATATCACCATATTCCAAATTAACTTATCAGAAAGACAAAAAAACCCAACCAACCAAAAAACTATTTGTCAGTTCAATGAAGGTCTCTGCTAGTTATAAAGCAATAAGATAAAGTCCTGGAATGCAGAAGGAAGAACTTACTACATTCCACTCCATCAGTCTAACAGTACTGTAGTTACAGTCATCATAAATCAAATTGTTTCACCTTTTTTCCTGATGTAAGATAGGGTGGAATCACACAGAATCCCTTACGTACAAATTGAACAACCCAGATATTAAATTACTTGGAGAAGATGTAAAAAGAACGTAAATTAATATCTAACTTAAAAAAGATTAAATGGATACTTATAGTGATGCTCATGTGATATAGTAACAAGAAAAGAAAAAGTTAAATTCACAGATAATTTGTATACATACAATACATTTTCCTATGGAAATAGGATTCTTTTAGGTCTCACTAAGCTCTCATCATAGCAGGAAGACTTGACAATTGATCACAATGAGAACATTCATAGCCACCTGAGATAACGTAAAAATTGGGCTGGACAAGACAAACACCTTCCTTCAAGCTATAAAGCAATCACTTAAATGTAATCAAGAAAAAAAAATCTTCCCCTCTAGGCAGTTTCTTCACCATCACACAATTTACTGGTCCCTTTAACTCAATCATGTAGTATCAGCTAGAGTAAGAAATGGGTACTAATCACACCCAACAGAGTAAATTATTTTCTGTATAATCTACATCAGTCCACTGTATGAAGGATGCTTTTTTTTCTCCCTTTAGAGTTATGCCACAGCTCAAGCACTTCTGATGGCCAAGTGATTAAATATCTCACCATTCGTGAAAAGCATGCTGTAAGGATTCCACTTCCAGATCCTACATCAAGTGCTTTGGCTCCTTCATGTAACTGGTCAGACAGAAGTTCAAGAGCATATGCATGCTAAGAGAAGAAGATAGAGATGAAATATTTTGAAGTTTTCTAAGCGTCTATTTTACCCAATATAAGTTCATTTCTTCAGTGATTTTGGGCAATGCACTGAGGATTTGTGCAAGAAATGTCACAATTATTTTCTATCACAAAAAAAAGCAAGGGTGGGGGAGAACAGTTAACTACATGATATAATCATTGTTATTTCATTGACTTCAACAAATTGTGTATGTGTATGCATACATACACTTTTTTCAGTATATATAAACTATCTATATAAACTCACCTGAGCATTCAAGCTTCTAGCACACACAATTTATATACAGTTATTGGGAGAGACACCATAAATGAATTTATTTTCAGGTCTGGTGGCTCTTACTGTTCCAGCAGTACATGGTCCATAAATAATTTAGCTTATCATTATGCTATATACATTGGAATAAGCTGGGACAGAGGCTAGCTAGGTGTCCTGGTTCTGGCTAGGATAGAGTTAATATTCACCTGAGCTGGGTGGAGAACTGGAGCTGGTGGCCCCTATGGCTGGGGCACCCAGCTGGGATAATTAACTAATTAGCTAACAGCTGGGGTTAATTTACCCAAATTAGCCAAAGAGCTATTCCATCTCATCTGACATCATGCTCAGTATATAAGTGAGGAGGGTGCTGAGGGGAGGCTCCTGCTACTTGGAAGAAACTAGGTGTGGAGATTTGTTGTAAGCCATTATACTGTATTTGTTTTCCATCACTGTTTTGTTTTCTTCTGTTATTGCTGTTAAATTTACTTTTTGTTCAATCTCAACCCAAGTGTTTTTGCTGGGGTTTTTTTGTTTACCAATTCTCCCTTCTGTCCCACTGGAGAGTGGGGGGAGTGAGAGAGAGACTGTGTAGTCTGGTCCCGATCGGGGCTGAACTATGACACTAGGAAGAAGGCAGCTCTGGAGCATCAAGGAAAGCAGCTACTACAACTACCTCTTGTATTACCTGCAAACTTGCTGAATCAAAGAGTAGGAAAAAAAACTGTCTTTTACAAAGGCAGATAGCCAGGCTCGTATATGAAATGCAGTAGTCTACAGACACACTTCACAAGCAGTTTTACTTTTCTGTGTGGTAGACCAGCACACAAACTAAGCTTAGGTCACACACTAAAAAAATCAATTCGTTCTTTAATGTTTCAGAGATAGTCATTGCCACACTCTTACAGCTTAATCCATCACATCCAGAAAACAGAAATAATTAGAATATTTATTGTTAACATTTGCTTAGAGTAGACCTTTCCTTTTTGCTCTAACACTTCATATACTACTAGTGCTAAGCATAGGGTAGTTCAAAGATGACTTAGGTGAGTTAAAATTTTGGAAACATAATTAATACTTATTTTCTTCCTTAGCCACAGTACTTTTTTCTCTGTCTTTCCTTGAATAAAAGTGTTAACATTTCTGTCAGAAGTTCCTGATTTTTTTTTTTATATTGATAACTAGGTAAATTCTAAGCTAATTAAGTAGTTTTCAGACTTTTACTATGTTTTGACACTTTCCAAACATTGCAAGGACAAAATACATGCTTCTATTCATCCTTCATCTCAAATAAAGACAGAAAAGTTATGTCTGCGCTACATCTATGTACTGAAATCTCTTCTTAACGCTTAGTCATGAATGCTCTGGTTTCAAATCACTTGGCAGAAAACCTGCATCTCAGTACAATGTGGGTTTTTTTTTTTCCTGTCCAAAGAATTAAAGGCACTACAGTAATACCATAGCATAGAAGTCACTGTTATCCACTCCTGAATATATATATATATTTTTTTTTTTAACATAAATTACAGAGTTGGAGTAATTTAGGTTGGAAAGGCTCTCTGGAAATCCTGTGGTCGAACCCTCTTTCAACACAGGGGCAATTTAAATTAGGCTGCTTAGAGTCCTGTCCAGTCAGATTCTTTGTATATAAAATAACAGAATTTTGACAATTTGCAAAACCTGTTCCAGCGCTTAACTACCCTCAATGGTATTTTTTTTCACCCTAGAAACTAATCAGAATTTCTCATGTTGCATTGTTTTGTCCACTACCCCTCAACCTATCAAAGCGCATCTCCAAGAAAAGTCTAGCTCTGTTTTCTCTGTGCCCTCCTACTAGGCAGTTCAAAACAGCATCACTGCAATCAACTATTCATTAAATTTACTAGGATAAAATATTTCATTTCAGAAGCATTTGGATGCTTATAAAATCATCTATACGCATCACATAAAGCTTACCATATGTGGAGCACTGATTGTTGCTTGGAAACCTGTAAAACAAAAGAATGGAAAAACACGTTGATCATTGTTCAGATGGCAACCTTATGATCTTTATTACATTGACTGTAAAATACAATACCTTAATTGTTACCCTCATTCAGGGCACTACACACACCCCCCTCAGCAGTTACATAGGTACTCTTACTTCAGAAGTGAGTTAATGCACATAGTCTGAAATCTATGCCATGTCAACTTTGGACAGGAAAAAAAAAAAAGGTTCTATCCTTGATCTCAGTTACAATGTCCATTTTGTCACTATATTGCCTTAGCTTGATCAAGTATGTCGAATTCAGAAGGATGTCTCCCAGAATAATGTAATGCCTTTTCACTCAGCCCCTATGTAAAAACCTGGATTTGTTAGTTTCAGTTTGATGTGGTGGGGACCATAGAACTTCTGGAGACAATAACCTCACCTATTTTGCAAACAGCACGCACCTATGAGAAAACATGGAACACTCACCTGTATTTGTTTCTGTGGAGATATATAAGCTTTTGAGTATGTATCTTAAAATATTTTTTAAATTTTCATAAAAATGCCATTACAATTCACAGTTCTCACCACCCATTATTAAAGAGAAAAAAAAAAGTTAAGAAAAAAAGAAATTTGTAGATTTGTATAATTCATTCTCCTGCCTTGGAAAGATAAAATTGGGATCTGGATGGGAACTAAGTGTCCCAAACAACTGTCCTAGCAGTAGATCTTCCCATTTAAAGCCTATTTTCATATTTTAAAAGTCTTATGTAAAGGTTTAAGAAACTCTGCATTGATCTCAATTGAATCACTTCTGTAAAGAAAGAGTGTTTCTGACAAACTGGATACAACTTATTTTTAAGTATTTAAACACCAGCTGCATCACCACAAATTGCTGTGGTTTAAAAAATAAGTACATATTTAAACATATTAATATTGACTAAAGAATATCCATCTACTCGATGTATCCAAGTATGCCAACTGCATTCCGTAACAAACTCAAACTTAGTTAAAAGGTATTGATAAAGACCTAAACAAAATTCCAAATGTAAAAAATTATGTTTTCATTCTTAACATATATATATGATAAAGGCAGTCAGTTATGCAAATCAGAACAATCTCAGTCATTTTTACAAGATGCTCTTACCTATAGACTGTGGAGAATCCATATAAGGGTTGTATTTTGCATAGTGGCAACGGTCTGTAGCCAGCATTACTTCAAATACTTTGTCTGACTTGATTATTCCATTTTCTATAAATAAACAAATAAATAAAATTGAAAGCATTACTTCTCTTCTGCAATGCAAGAGCATGTGAAATACATGAATATATTCCTCAATTTGTGAGAAATCATGCTATCTTACCCTCTCTAACACTCTAACCTTCATCATACTAGAATTTAAGCCGTGGTCCACAGATCAAACAACGCTCAAGCCACTGAACTTTGAACAAGACTTCCCTAGCAGTTACAGATGCTTTCCTGAAACAGCAGAGACCATTTGCAAAGATCTATTCCCTAGAAAAACTCAGCTTCATGCAAACCTTTGATATTCCTGAAAACATCATAAGAAACTTGTATTACTCCAGACACCAAACAAGACATAGCTTCTTAGAAATAAAAAGTATAAGTGAGTAATTATAATTGTGTATTAAAAATACACAAAAGCAAGTTAGAAATGTAAAGCTGTAGCAGCCTTGCACGGTATTTTATTTTCAAGATCTGTTTCTCTTTTGTGTTGGCAAAGGAAAAAAAATCCTTTTGTAAAGAAACTCCTACAGAATCAGAATTCTTATGCTTGGGCAGTCTGAGACCAAGAGGTTTTGTATCAAAACACTTTGATTCTTTGTTTACTTCTCAAAGTAAAATGTAAATGCACTTGCATCTAAAATGTCAGAAGCACTGCGCAGTGCAGCGATTTTTCCTTGCAATTTTATTGAAGTTTTTTTTTTTACATTGATAATTATTTTTTTAAGTTCTAAAGAGACATTTATGAGTAACAGAAAACTTTAGAGAACAAATAGAAGAAATTAATCACTTCCATTAAAAGACAGTATAAACTACAAATAACTGAAATTTCAACAATAGATTGCTTCATAGAACTACTTTGAACAAGGAAGATTTATGTGGAAAATTATACTTAAAATGAAAAAAAAAAATTACTACCTTTAAAATCTAACCCCAGATGCAGTAACATAACAATCAGATTAAGGAATTTTTGTAAGATTGTTCTAACTGAAGTTACATCAGCTTTTTTTTTTTTTTTAAAGTACTACCAACACTAACACACCTGTGTCTAGGCCTGGGCTAACTTCTGCAGAGGCTTCCCCGTTTACAGTGTGCTCCCAACCACCCTAATCAATCATGGGATTTGCTTTCGTTTTTTCTTACCTACTATCTGCATTCAGGATTTAGTTATCCTATAAAACAGAAACTTGAATTCAGAGAGTAAAATAACGCCCTAAAACATTTTGCTTTTTGGTCTGAAAACTATCAAATAGAACTGCAACAGGAATGTACTACTGAATTATTAAGGAAAAGAACAATTCATTTTAAAAACATATTCTTTTTAAAAATTATTTCTGTATCTGATAAATGCCAGAGAAAGGACATACTCCCCTCACAGACCTCACACATTACACATATTCTGTGCTTTGACTTCATTTACAACTGTATACTACAGTTCCAGCTAGAGGAAGCTCCTCAGGTCAATGCAAGTTTTCTAATCTGAGACAGCAGGCATTTGCAGTAGTTCATAAGTTTACTTACTGAGCAAAGTTGTACCCCAAAAGAAAAACAAACAAACAAATCAATCCATTAACACACTAGCACTGTCAATATAAGATACTAATGGGGAGGTGGGGGGGGGTGGGGTTTTCCCTTGACCACTTGGAATTAGCTGTGTATCAGTTCTGTCAAGAAAGCAGAGAAACAAACCAACAAAATTTTTCACTTTTAGATTTTTATTAGGTATCACCAAGAAATTAGTATCCCTAAAATAAATTTACTTTAAAAAGGAAAAAAAAAAAAAAGAGAGAGAGAGAGAAAGAGAGAGGCAGGAAAATAAGCAAAGCTGATTGTAACAGGAGTGAATAGAGAAAGGTTCTGGGGCCAGAAGGGAGGTCAAAAAGCAGCAGTTGAGAAGCATTCAGGAAAGATCTAAAATAGTAATTTATTCCTTGAATTTGTGCATTGTGCAGACAGATGCATACATTCTAGAAGCTCTCCTTCCTTTTGTGGCTTGGAGGGAAAAAAAAAAAACAAACCCAAAAAAACCACGCAGAGAATACATAGATCAAGCTTCCAGCTTGGGAGAACCACTATGGGGCCCTATAGTAAGGCTGAGAACCTCCTCTAGCTTTCAAGGGACCTTATCTGTACCACTGTGACTGCAGGCTTCTTCCAAACCTCTTCTTTCCTATCACCCATAATCCATTTCCCCTTTTTACAAAACTCCATGCCTGCCACCTCTGTCATCTACTCCTGTTATCTTTTCACTTAGAGTATCAGTAAGTAAATTCAGCTCTCGGTATCTATAAATTTTATTCTGCCTCCATTCTATTACTTTACTTATACATTTTACCCATTCTTCCCTCGACTTGTTTACTTAGAGTATAAAAGCTCCATGGCAGAGATTGTCTGTGAATGTTTGTGCACAACAAAGCACAAAACTTTGATTCAGCCAAAGTACATATAACTTTATCAAGTGTGATGCTTATACTGACAGGCAAATTACCCAAAAAAACCCCTGAAAAGAGTAGCTACTAATATTCTACAAGTTCTCAGCATTCATGATGCTTTCATTCAGCAAACACTCCTGAGATTTGCTAACTGTTGGATGCCTTTGATTAGCATAAACTTTTTGATCAGTATATAAGAAGTTAAGCAAGTTACCCATACTTAGAGTTCCCAGCAGAACCAATGGGAGAAGCTGGACCTCATGTCTCAGCCATGTACTTCAACTATCGAATAACTGCTCCCTCTTCATGAAAAATACACCCTCTCAGCTATGAATGTGGAATTACAGGGCATCACACTATTCCCCCAATAGATTAAGTCTGCTTTTCAAGTTTTTTTATTATACAATGAAGACAACAAAAAATTTTAGATGGAAATTAAGAAGTCATCAAGCTCTAAACAGTAAAATCAATATTGACTTTGTAGTATTTTTTTCCTGTGTTGATAATAAAGAGTTTTTCTTAGTCTCATGGTTGAATATAGAGAAACTGGAAGGTACTGAACTCCAGTGTAAGTCCTTCCCTTCCTGCAACAGTCAGTCCCAAAATGACCAACTGCCATGATCATAACTCTATCTGGAACAAATTTCTATCAGATTTTGAACTGAAATCCAGAAAACAAGTATATCTCCTAAAAAAGCCAATAGCAAGAGTTTATACTGCAAAGACAACACTCTGATTTCATGCCATCTCTAAGCACCGAAAAAACCAAGACAATCAACAGTAAGTTATTAACAAAATGCCAATGCAAAACATTTTCTAAATCTTAAAAGGAAGATATATATTGCAGGAAAATAATTCACAATTAAATATACATAGGTTGATTATCCTTTCCAATTATAATGTGCACAGAAGACTCTCCTTGAGGAGACTGCTGGGTTTCAAGACTCTGATAATCAGCCAACAAATCAGATAATAAATTATAAAGCGTTTGCAAGCGAAAGCTAACACACAAACACACTAGCTTACAGCTTAGAATCAAAAGCAAACCCTATTTATTAGGGCTTTATCAGCATAACTCCTAAGCTTCAAAGGGCTGAAGGCAAAAAGTAACCACCTAAGAGCGGAGCACAGCTTGTGGAGTTCAAGAGTTACTACTCTGTGCAGAGGCTGTGGCAATGACAACTTGACATAATTGGAGCATGTTTTGCAAATTCACACTGGTCTGCTTCTTTTCCACAAATAACACCACGAAAACAGGAAAAGAGCTCACAGAGCAGTCCTTGGATTTGAAGGTGGAAATATAGCACTGTTGAATGTTACCTGGGAAACTGGGCAGTTGGCTGTTAGAGCAAGGAAAAAAAGAGCTAAAGTCTAAAAAGACACCATGGACTTGCAACAAGTAAATAGCATAACTTTTTATTTAGCAACAAATACTGAAGTGCTTATCTTTTGAATAACTGCCTACATCACTGATGGTATCCTAACTGTTCATCAAAGAAGTTTCCAACCAAACCATAAAATAATAGCAGATGACATTTACACCAACGCTAGCTTCCAGATCAGAAAAAGGAAGTCTCATCACCACATGATGAAATCCAGCACACAAGCTTACTATACAAACTATAAACACCTACTCAAACACCTCCTGTTGCAGGCTTTACATAGACAAAATGCTCATGCAGATCCCAAAACCATTTACTGTGGGACTATTTCAGCATCCACGTAGCTCAGTTTCTCCCCAGATTACTTCCTCCACAACCACTGCAGAGTACTTCACTTACGGAGACGACTTTTCAACAAAACAGTGGTATTTTTAAAATGTAACAAGGTCTTAAAGCATGATGCAAAGCACCATACAGGTCTATATTACACAGATTAAATCAAGTAGATTAAAATTACTTCAGTGACAAATAACAGTTTCCAGATGTTTCAGTCTGACCCACACAAAACAGCTAGCAACTTTCAAGAGGAAAGTGAGCTGGAACAGAAACACATCTTGATTTTTAAGCAATGTGAAGTTAGTTGGTTTTAAGCAGGTTTTTTATGGTTGTGGTCTTTTTGTGTGGGGAGAGGAAGTTAAAAAATGGGAAAGAAAGTAATTCAGTTAATAGAATTTTATTTAAATAACAAGCATAGGAAGATTTGATTGTAAACCATTAACACAAAAAAAAAAAAAAGCACTTTTAACAGGAACTGATGGATCAGCATTCCAAGATCCAATAAAGGACACTTGACACCAAAACATACAAAGCTCTTTGTGCTAAAGAAACTAAAAGTAGGTGTTTGCAAACAAGTGTTTTTTAAACTGCTCGTACATACGAGCGTCTTGTGCTTTGCTGATAATTTAAGAGCATCTGCCTCAAACATTCAGCTGCATGTCCGTTATCACTATGATTTGGATTCACAATAATACATTATTCAAACAGAATGCTGCATACTGCTAACTGGAAAGAATCAGTTGAGAGTCCGTCGTTCAGAGATAAGATGACAGAAAGAGGAAAGTAAGGGCCTATCAGAACTAACCTTACAGTCCAGAAATTAAACACAAAGATCAAACTCCATGATAATCCCCAAGAGGTAGAAATTATTTTTTTTTTTTTAATATTAAATTAGCATCTAAATGGTACTCAAAACATGCAAAGGTAAAGCCATATGGGAACCAAAAGCTAGGTTCAACACAACAAACTAGTATACTGCCTCAAGATTCAGTTAAATAGAAATTTACCTTCCAAAATTTCACTTCTATTTTATAGGAGTACTCCTTCTGTATTTAATAACGATCACCTTCAAAAACAACCTGTCCATTTTGTTATAATGGATAAGAGCATTCTATTCATTTTCAGATCTGAAAATCTGCAGATAACTGATTTAGACCTATTTAACCACAGCTGTATTGCTTCCTCTTCCTGCAGGCCAACGTTGCAAAGTTGGCATTAACCATTTTCTTCTCTGGGGGTGGACAAAGGCATGCTAGTCCTCTGCTCATAGTCCTACAGTGTGCCTCTTTATCACAAAAGCTGTCCATAATGTACTCATATTTATTGAAACGGTTACGTTGATTTTGTCTTAACCTGTATCAGCAGCTGAATGAGGAAACTCTCGGGAGTACGTGAAAGAAGAAAGTGACTTTAAGGTTGAGTTCGGCCTGCAAGAACATAGAATTGCACTTTCCAATAAAATTTAACGCCTGTGTGCAGATGAGGGAGACTTCACCTCTGAGCACATCTTGATCCCTTTACATTTGAGAGGGCTGAACTTCACATACAAATCACATGGAATGTCAAAACTGAAGAGTTCAATACAAAGTGGCAAAAACCATCAACAACCTCTGCAACAGGTTTTAGTTGTTAAGACAAACCTAGCTGGACAGGACAGATAAGCAACTCCCCTCAGAGTAAGGCTTGAGGCGAGACTATTTCAATAGCTTTAGCAGATCTTTAAAGAACTGAGCAGGTTCCATGCAACCCATGGATGATCTGTTTTCAGAAAAGCCAATGCTGTCAAGACCATCAGCCAGACCACATGAACAGTTGGTTATTATGAAGGAGGTTTCATTAGAACAGGCACTAGCAGTATGCAAAAGCTGAGGAAGATCAAAAGATCATCAAAATATGACTCCAACTCTTAGGACAAAAGAACACAAAGCTGTCATACTACCAGAAATAAGGAAGAATTTCTAAAGTTACATTTGTCTGAATATCTCTTTCAGATTTTGACAGTGCAAGCATTTAGAACTATTTTGTGCTCATGTCCAATGTTGCAGTACTCTGGCTATGCAGTAAAGCATAACTCACAAGTCAACCAGTCCAAGAGAGATGTAATTCCAAAAATGTACTGGTCTCAAGCTCTGAAAGAGTTTCCTACTTTTTTTTTTGCCAAAATTTGGTAATTTAAATCAAAATTAAAAGCATTTATAATATGAACCTCATCTTGTAACAGTCTTAAGAAAAATTTTTTACTTAAAAAAGTGTTATCATAACATTAACAAATGTGACTGAGGTATTATATTCACAGAAACAATGACTGAAAAGAACACGAACACTATGCATTTCTTTCCAAGCTTACTAACAGCTGTGAGTACTACATCAGGATGAAAGAAACAGTAGCATTAAAAGAAAAGCTTGGAGTCATATTGAAACTAAAACATACAAGATTCCTTCTTTTTAACATGCCCACAAGCAAAGGTAATCACCTATAAGAGACAGATTTGCAAAATTATTTCCATTTCACTACGGGATATTTGGCAGCTTCAAACTATCAGAAAAAAATAGTATTATGCCATTAAACCCAACCAGAGGCAAAAAAAACCCCTAATCTTCAGTGAAGCAAAAGAACTAAACATTTTTAAATTCAGATGACTATTTATAAAGTCTTGTGATATAAATAAGCAGCCAAAAACATGCTTGCTCTTTTTCCTGGATGAGACATGCAGTTGCTTGCACTGAATTTCGGGATTGCTGTGAGAAAGAATAGGTATGTTTTTAACATTACAACACCTTGTCTAACATTAAGGGAAAAAAAAAATGCCAACCACAGAGAACCAGTTAAGAATGCAATCCTAATTTACACACAGATAAAATGTGATGGATGTTTTCAAAGTTATTTTTTCTTTCTGTTAACATTTCTAATTTTCTGGAATGTTAAGTTGTCTTGATTTACTTGAAGGTCTCTCTCTTGGGTCAAAGATGTAGAAATTCCTTCAAAACATTTCACTGACACAGGCAAATCACTAACAAATAATTACTAATAAAAAAAAGTCTTGTGGCAACCCTTTTAGGCAATTACTCTAATTACTTGATAACAAAATAATAAAAAAGCTCAATGCTCCAAAGAACAATATCACAGACTTCAACTCTATGTCATCTGAAATATTAACTACATTTCTTAAATTTTACATATTCTTAGACTAACATATCAGTAGATGTGTTAATTTTTCATTTAAAAAAAAAGTTCAATTTTCAAGCGTTTCACAGTCCAGCCATGATTTACAATGCTTAGTCACTAAGCCTCAATACAACATACGTATGTTGAAAGAAAGTGTGTTCACTGAATAACTGCTTGTACAGTGGAGGTATTAAACTTGGGTTAAGTGCTTTTTATTGGTCTAATTTTCCATTGCTATTTCCCTTCTTCGTGTTCACCCAAGTTACATTACTCTTCCTTGAGCAAAATTAGCCAGATGTCGAAAAGATTTGGATAAACCAAGGAAAATGACATGGCAGGGGGAAAAAAAACCCAAAAAACAAAAACAAACAAAAAAACCCCAACAAACCCAATGTTTAGTCCATGCTGAACCTAGCTTAGGCTTACCAATGCCATATTCAATGCCTTCACATTCATGGCAGTTCCCAGAGGTTTGTCCTCAGCAATAAGAAACCTGCAACAAAGGTGCAGATTCATTGTAGAGAAGCCTTCACCATGATGAAACTTGCCAAGATGTAATTTTAAATTATTTAACATCTAAATAATAAAACGCTCAGAGAAATATCTTTAGCATGTCTAAGAATAGAATCCTCAAAGTTTGACAATATTTGAATATATCCTGATTCAAAACAGAATGAAAAATTAGGAACCTGGTCTCAAGTGAGGAACAAAATTCTATCGAATTTGTAGTATCTCCTAAGTTACAGTTGCTGACCTTTGTGATACAAGTTTATTAGATGAGCAAGAGAAAAAGAGTGTAGCAGGAAACAAGCCCACAGATGGTTAACAATATTATGCAGCACTTTAGCCACAGTCAAGTTAATTCACCTGGAAATGTGGATTCAAAAGCATGTATATGTGGTTATAACACCATTGACACAACATGATCATAGAAATAAGCAAAGAAAGATTGTCATATGGCAGCATACCATATTGACTGGAGGAGAGAAAGAGAGGTGTGATAAGGAAACTTAATTAACTTTGATGGACTGTGAATTGGACAAGGACCAATTTTTCAGTTCTGCAGGTGCGGAAGAAAAGCTGATTTCCAAGATGTTGGCATGTAAAGTAACAGGACTTGGCAAGAGCCCAAGTATGAAAGACAGAAGGAGATTAAAATGACCCAATAGTGAGATGGGAGAACAAGGGATAACTGAAGATAAAGGGGGGGAGGAAGAAGAAGAAAAAAAACCAACAAAACAAAAAAGAGATACAGAATTGGAATCCAAAGATCATCAACCAAACAAGATAACAGCAAGTCATCAGTCTTTTCCTGTTTTCTCAGCATCCCTCTAGGGTAGATTCACAACAAAAAGAAACTCCAGTCACAGTTATGTATTAAAATACAGTCAATTATTTTTAAGTTCAGCATGATTTCTAACCCTGCAGTAACCTACATTCAGATAGTTTCTTAGAAGTGTAATCTGCTGAAAGATCTTTATTTAAAGATTTTTAGGGGAAAAGTTTGCTCAAGTTTGAAGGCACGTGTTCAACTATTTTCAGTTAGGAAGAAGTGAAGATTCAAATAATTACCCTGTAAAGGTAAAAAAATATTTTTTAAATAGCTCTGATGCTAGAAGAATCAAACAGAAAAGAAAAAAAAAACCCTTTTTAAAATGAGAAGTAGTTTCGAGAATCACTGGAAAACAAAGCAGCTGAACACCTCGTGGAAACAGCACATTCAAGGACAGCATTTTTGTTGTGAAGAGAAAGCGCATTTTAAGCAGGTTTATTTTGTACATGTCACAAGTTGTCCATCTATAGTGCCTCAATTTAACAATGCAAGAACACGTTTGCAACGCAACAAGCAGCTAAAAACCAGAATAACAAAACAAAAAGTCACACAACGTTCTTCAGTCACTTGTCTCTACATACATCAAGTATGTACTGAAAAATACTCAGAGCTACAGGGCCCTCTTCATTACTTTGCCCCTTTTAAGACATGAAAGCAAAGATAAGGCTTGTAAAGAATACTTGCCTAAATCTGCGTCCAAATACACAAAAGTACTTACCACTGCTCTAACTCAATGATCATTACCATTACACAAAAGTTAATTCTATAGCTAAGGCAACAGTGACATGAGCAATGAGCATGTTAATACAGTTTCATGAAACTAGAACACTTTATTGCCACAAAATAGAAGTGTTAGTAACAGTCAATATCAACTTATGATAATCTTTATAGTCGTTTTAAAGGAAAATAATATGGAGCCTACAGATGTTTTCCATTGATGTTTTTATTTGGAAGCAAAATGAGTTTAAGAAGTTCCCATTCTCCCCAGCGCACTTATAACAAAGTTCACTACTTCTCTAACCACAATAGTACAACAGCTTACAGATACCGGGGAGTTTAAACCTCAATGTTTCACAAGGGGAGTAATAAGAAAGTGACCCAGTCTTGCAACACAGCCTCATCACAAGCAGTTCTATAAGCACAGTAAAGAGATGATTTGTGGCGTAAGGGCTGAAGCAAGAACCTCTCAACCAGGCTTGGTGTGGAAAAAACACATACTGTGTCCCTACAACCTGCATTATTCCCTTTATTTTAAGTTATGCAAATTACACACTAAATTACATACTCAGTTACTAAGTTACACACAAACACTCAGACAACATCAAATTAACTTCATCTGCCTTGCATTCCTACTTCTAGCATAAAAAAAATGCTAGAAATGCTATGCTGCTTAGCTGTTTTTAGAGAAAAAAAAAAGTTACATACACTGAGGGATCTACTACTCAAAAGGAATTCTCTAGAACATTTTACTCTTTCTGTAACCAATGATTTTTAAGTTAGTAAAAAAAACACTTCTGAGAGAATTAGATATCATATAAAACAGTACTTTCTTCTAAACTTGTTCCCAACTTTAGCAACAAGGTATCATCTTACCTTCAGAACTCATACTTTAAAAAGTTACGGTCCATGTGGTACAACTGCTCTGCACTGACAAAGCCCTGCCATCACTGGAGTCAACTGAGGTCAACATCACAATCTTGTTGCAAGATCGAAAGCCTCTGTGCCTCTGCAACATTGTATTCCCAATCCACCATTTAACACCCCTCAAAATATTTTGGGGTACATATGCAAAACAGACGAGGGGGGCCTACAGACTGTAATTTTCCAAGTAATTACTATCACTGTATATTTTGAGATTTCACTTCTAGTTTACCTTCTTCTTCCTATACAAGCTGTTATTGCTGCATACAAACTATAATGGTTTTTAGCTTTATTATTATTATTATTATTTGCAAAGCTCTAAACAGTTTCCATGTGTTGAAAAACAGTCATTGTTTTCTTCAACAAAGAAATCAGTTTTGCCTTCAAGTTCTCAGAGGCATAGACAATTGTGGCAATAATAACTTTTTAAAATATATTTTGGAGCTTGACATTCATTTTTATGACAGAAAGTTTTCCCCTGCTGTGTAAGGGAATAGAATTTCACTAAAACAGTATTTCTAGCCCTTACAGTTGCAAAACAAAACAAAATTTAAAAACACACTGCAACTATGATCTATTTGTTAAACAGGCAGTTTTTTCAGTGAAACTGAACATCACTTCAGCATACATTGCTCTACTGAGTGGAAGAGTTCTCAAAAGAGCAGCGAAAGAAAATGCTGGAAAAAAACACAAGACCAGAGGGTCTGCTAACATAAGCAGCCCACAGAAAACAACAAGGATGATTCTCCTCTGTCTTAAAAACATTGAGGAGGCCAAACAGGTGAAGTTATCCGTGGTCTTGCAGCATCACTAAAATAGGAGACAACTGCCATAATACAGGCTCCAAATCTACATCCTTTTATGTCTAGGACATGGACTTGCGGAGAGGAAGGGAAAGACCGGGGTAAAGAAAAGAGGCAGTACAAGTGTATCTAATACAGACTAATCCAAGGCTAATATGAAAAACAGAAGGTGTTACTACCCTGTCCTCTCAGCCTGGATCACATGTAAATGACCCTGCAGACCTGTGCTGAAGTACATCGGTGAAGAGCACTCGCCCCACACTTTCCACACGCAGCACGGGGCCAGCACAAGCCTTCAGTAAGGACGAGGAACGCAAAGTCCCGGGCAGCCGCCGGAAAGCCCGGCGACAGCGTGAGTCCGTAACCTCGGCAGCTCCTCTCCTCTCCCAGCGGTCCTGGCCCACCTCTTCGAAAGGAGCGACTCGGGACGGGGGCCAAAACCGAACATTTTTGGACCTCACGCGCGGACTGCTGCCACACGCCCCTTTCATTCGACAAAAACAGCTTCGGCCTCTTCGGCGCCTTTTCCCAAACGCGGGCAGCTCCCACTGCGTTTAGCCGGGGCCTGAAGGACCGAAGGCACCGCTTCCCCTGCCCGCCCGCCCTGCGAGGGGCCTCGGGGCGCCGCTCCCCACGCCCCGGCGGCCCTGCTGACCCGGCGCAGGCGGCGGGAGCGGAGCCAGGGGGACGCCGAGCCCGCTGCGTGCGGAGGATCACGGGCGCTCCGAAGCCGCCGCCGCGGCCCCGCCTCGGGTCGCACAAGAGGGTTACGAGCAGGCGGGGACGAGGCGGCGGGAACGGGGCCGGAGAGGGGAGGGGGGGAGGTGGAGGCGGCGGGCTGACAGCAGCCACAGCCGCCGCGCAGCGCTTCCCCTCCGGGACCGCCATCGGCACCGCCCCTCCCGCCGCATCTCCTCCCGCAAACGCAGCCCGCCCTGCGCCAGCGGCCGCCGCCCTTCGCCCGGCTGCAGGACGTCGGTGGGGCTCGCCGCGCCCTCCCGGGAGGGACCGGGACGAACACCCAGACACACAC
>JAAGAY010013361.1:0-15241 GCA_011801015.1 Ardeotis arabs | reverse complement strand
TGTCCATTCACTTCCCACCAAGTTTGCTTTGCTTGTATTTCTATGCAGACTAAGAAAGTCAAGCCCGCAGTAAAGTCTGGATTAGCAGCAGGTGTAACTTGTGGCTTCAGAGCCACCTTTAGATACCTCAGGCAATAAAAATCTTGACCCTTGCCCTCCAGAGAATGAAACATTAATAGTATTCACAGAGACTACACTTTGATTAGGAAACCTACCTGTTCTACAGTCAGCAGGGACTGAGGATTTCATCGAGATGGGAGCCAGCTCCCACGTCATCCTGAAGGAGACTATCTCTGTGATAGTTTCAGGATGTCCCCAGAATTTACTTTTCTCTTTTTTTTTCCTCAGGTTCTTTCTATAATCAATGAATGTATTTGTTATTCATTAAAATATACTTCCTCTGAGCACAGTTATATAAGAACAACTGCACTGGGCAAAACCAAAGACTTGTCTAGTCCCCAGTGTCCTGTCTCCATCCATGGCAATATCAGGTGATCAAGGAAGAGTGAGGGCTTGCAGTGCCAATCATGTACCTTCTGCATTTGTGTTTTCATGGTGAGTCAGGGAACTCTAATCTATATCCTATACTGAAGGGCTGCAGGCCTTAGAATGAGCTTTAATCAAGCAGAGTAGTATTTTCACTGTTTATCCATCATGGAAATCCATGCTGCCATAGTTCCTATGACAATGAATATACTTTACAGCTTTTAAAAACATGAAAATTACACAAAATGTCACCATAGCAAGACATTTTGTCTGCTGTGTTTACTGTTCAGGTAGTGCTTCAAGATTTTGCATATTTTTTAGATTATTAAATTTGAATAATGCTTAAATATACCTAATGGCTAGCTAAATTGGTTATAGGGTATTTATGTCAATAAAGAATAAAATTATATTACAGAACAACTTGAGTAGACTAAACAGCTCAAATTGTCAATATGATGAAAATTACTCAAAGAAAGCAATCAAAACTCAAATCCATGACTAAATTACTATTGGTTCTAAGTACAGTGAATCCAATTAGGCATTATATTACAGTATACAACATGGTCATGGGTACTGTAGCAGAGTGTCTTGTCAATACACTGTCAATAGAGAATTAGAGAAACAAATCTATCGTCACACTGAAGTAATACGCAAAACCCAATCAGCATTCTTACGAACTATTAAGTGACTAGTAGATGAGCAACCTGATCTAGTCAGGGATGTCCCTGCTCCTTGCAGGAGAGTTGGACTAGATGGCCTTTGAAGGTCCCTTCCAACTCTAACCATTCTATGATTCTATGACCAGAAAAGATGGAAAGGAGCTGAAATCTGCATACGAGCTAATCTTGCAGCCTGCAATTTTTTATACGTATCTAAGATGAAGACCAAATAAAACTCATACACTGCAGTTTTTGATTGCACTCTGCTGTAAGTAAAAATATGAAAGAAAGCAAAGGAGAATATTTGTGAGAAACTACATAAAGATTAGAATTAACTTAATATTAACATAGTATATAAGCCTTTAATTAAAGAGTCTTGCTTATATTGTTTATAATGCTTATATTGTTTAGTATGACTACAATACTGATATACCTTTATTCGCATGGCCTGATAGCAAAAAAAAAAACCCAAACATCCACAGCTGAGGCAAAACTGAATCTCAGATTGCACCAGATATATTTTGGTGTCTGATTGTACTCTGCCCGTGTTGATGGAAGGTACTTGCACAAGCATAAGGCAGGGCTGTCAACTAGGCAGTGATTCTTCTCTTGCAACAAAACATAAACCACATTGCCATCAAAGTCCTTTTACAGCTTTAGTGAGCTTGAGCTTTTTGGAGTTTGAAATGATATTAAATATTGGATACTCAAGTAAATTATTTAAATTGGCTTTCTCAACTAAACGGCAGGGCTATTACTAACTTTGTTATCACGATAGGCTCTATTTTTAGCATTATTTTCTTTTACAATCCCTATTTAAGTTTAATGTCTTGATTTTTTTTTTTTCAGCGTTTTTTTAGAAGTAAACCTTACAGCCCCAGACTTCATTTATGGTCATTCCTGTGACAGCTGAGTTCCATGTTAGCAGTGATACCATGCAAATTAGTCATTGCAGTGGATGGAATTTCATTTCATAAATGTAAATTGTAAAACCTACAATAAAAATAATGATGTGACTACAGCTTTTATATACTGAAACTCTGAAAGCAGTGTGAAACACAGCTGCTTGTCTTATTTCTGTAAGTCGTGAGAACATACAACATAATGCACTAAAATTAGCATTGGTTACTTGGGGTTCTTTTTCGTTTGGATTATGGCACCGAAAGAGAAGAACTATAGAGCAAAACTCTTAGGTAAGTCCCCAATCACCTTTTGATTTATTTATTTATTTTCCCTAATGAAAATGTAGTAATATTTATGTTTTGATTGCATCTATTCAAACATAGCAGGGTATGAAAGAATAGAATCAGCAGGAATTTCATGCACTATCCAGATAAATGATTCACATCACATGTGAGGCATATCACAATAAATGTTGTCTTAATTTTTCTTTAAATTGCGATGGTATAAAATACTGTAAAATTTGGAAAACAGACTATACGTGTAAGAATATGCGGTTTTCACCGACTCATAATCTGCATCGTTTTAGACCTTATTGTGAAAATTTAAGAATGTAACAGAAAAATTGCAGCACTGTGCAAATCAAGAGGTAACTTCATATCAGAGACCAAAACCAACATGGAAATTTGTATACGTTAAGCTTCTGGGAAAGAAACTGTTTCTGGTAAATTAGGAAATCCTATTTAGCAAACACAGATGCCTAATATTTTTGTTTGAACAGTAATGTGTTTTCTGAATCATTGCATTACTTTTACAGTCCTGGTTAAGATGTTTCTACAGTAATGAAACTTGCGTGTTATGCCAAGTAACTGATTATGCTTACTTGCAGCTTATATGTTATGATGTAAAAACTCTTTTGATGTGTGATAGAACTCTGTATTATTTACCCTGACTTGTTTGGTACTGCCTCTTGACTTTAGTGTGTGTAGGGTTGCGACTGTAGCTTCAGACAAGTATTCTTCATTTCTATAGCTAGACACAGCATACTTAGTCTATGGAACTAAACCAGCAAAGAAACTGGACCGTTATTTCCTTTTTTCAACTTTCCCTGCGAGAAAATATATTAATGGAAAAATGTCTCTTTCTGCTGTTCGTCTCGCAGATAATTTCTAAGTGACATCTCACCTCTGCCAAATATATTTTCCATTTTTCTTTAGCTTGGTATTCATGTTTCTAATCTCTTAACCTTAATTTCTGCAAAGTCTTTCTTTGATCAAACCATGTCCTGTTCACATCAGCTGGAGTCATACATGTACGTCTTGGGGAGAATGCAGCTTAGCCTGGTGTTGAAGGGGAAGGTGTATGCAGCAAGTATCACTGCACCAGAAACCTACTATGGTATGAGAGATAAAGGTACCTATTTAAGAAACGTCATCTCTTTCAAAGAATCCTGTCTCTGTTGGTAAACAAGATTAACATTTTAAAAGAATTCTTTTTTTCAAAAGTTCTTGTCTTAGTTATGTTTGTATTTAGAGATGGAAAAAAATAAATTCTACAATTTGTCCACTACATCAAGCGATTTTTGCTCTATTCTTTCTACAGTTTTACGTATCGTTGACATCTCTAGAAAATATACCCAGTCATAGAAAAGTAAAATTTACAGTGTTAAAAAAGAAAATTACCCCATGGAAGTAACAACAAAAAGTTGGACTTCCTGTGCTGTTCTATTAAAACAGAAAAGATCATCCTCCAAAATAGAGATTACTGAGATAATTCCAGATTTCTTGGGTGGCTAATGCTATCAAGGAGTTTTATTAGCTTGAGCTCTAAGCTTACTAATAATATTATGTTTGGCTTTCCTTCAAAAAAAATTTATTCTACCATTAATCTGATTCTTCTTATACTACCCTGTGACCAGTCTATTTTGGGTTGCAAGAACTATGCTTCTACTTGTAGTCACGCAATTAACTATGGAATAATTCCGTAGTCGTTTATTTATTTTTTTTGTGATGTATATTGAATATGTTGGTCTGGGGTATTTAAATTTCCTTGACCTTGTACAAAATGTAGCATCTGAAGCCTTTTGCAGCTTTTTCAGGCGGCACAGAGCCTAGCTGATTAGTCCATTCTGTAAATCAGATTTTCTGTCTTGCGTAGATTGTGTCTGGACACAACCCTGGCATTGGAGCAGTTCTGCAATAAGTGGTTACAACGGTCTAGCCTGTCTGCATGCCGCGGAAAAAGAACGGAGATATTTGTAGTATTCCACTGACCTGCATTTACCATAATAATTGGAGGGATATCTTCCTATTTGTTTGAGAACCAATAGTTTTTGCATTCGAGTAGAATTACAGGAGGAAGCTAATTAACCTTTATAAACCTAATTTTTTAGGTTTGCAAGGCACAACAAACACTTAAGGAAAAACAAGCTACTGGTAGCATGCAAAGGACAGAAGCTTTATTTTGTGGTCTGCAGAGGAAGACAAGCTGTGCAACAAACTAAGTCAATGCTTTCTTTTGATTATGTCTGCCTAGTTTTCATTAGTTCTGTATAGGCTTTTTGAATCTTGATTTTGAGTCTGAATTTGATTTTCCTCCAGTATGGAGAAATTGATTTATTATAGAACAAATTTATTTTCTTTTCACCTGGTTTACACAATGAAACCTGGGCAAATTGGATTTCACTCATAGCTCAGTCACAGGAACAAGCTGATGTGCACCTCTGTTCATAATGGTTGTGAATACATCTCCTGATATCTGTTTCCTCAATTCCATTTTTTATGGTTTTCTCCTCATTACCTAGATTCCCTCAGTGAAGTCCAGAAAATAATACCAACAAGTTTTACGCTATGCGGGTAGTCCAAGTTAAAATTGAACTCCACAGCGCGTGTGTGACATAGCATGAACATAGAACAGCATTTTGACATCTGTGAATGAGCCTGATTTTGGAAAAAAGTTCCTTGTATGAAATGCAGACCTCTGTCTCGTTAACAAAACGGAGACAAGAGTTCAGAGAATGTACATGCAGTTTTTTTACATATAATTATGACTTTTTAAAATAAACTAACGTAGACTGGTTCGTCTGCACAACTGAATTTAAAAGCCAATTTTATCTTGCTTTAACATGTTATCTCTCTTTGAATCGTGTTTCTTGGCATCAGGGAGAGGCTGACCTTTAGACTTTGCATCTGAAGTTGCTGGAATTGAGTTTTCTTTGGTGCATCCTCTAACGCGAATGTAAATATATCTTTCAGTAGGTTTGCACAAAATGAATACGTGGGTTTTGAGCATTTAGTGCTGTTGGAGCTTTTGTGTGTCAGGTAAGTTAGAAGCCTATTTTAAAGTGTTGAGAGCAATAAAACTTAAGACATTCTCAGAGAGTTTATTTTACTTATTAATGAAAATAGCAAGTCTCTTCTGTAGCTTTTTGTTTTGGTGTGTAACATTTTCATTCCTTTCCTTTGTGTTACTAGCCTGCTCAAAGAATTACTTCAAAATGGTCTTAATTGCAATTAATATTAATATATCTTTACCTTTGATGTTTAATGTACTACTGCTATTAAAGCATTGACCTCTGCTGGGGGTATTAGCAGACTGGGAGCTGCGAGATAATTAAGGGCTGTTTTGTGGATGTACAAATAGTTTGGAGAGAGACAACAAGATTACATTGCTATTTCCTGGAGTCCTCCAAAACTGTAAATATTTAGCTGGCAGTAGATGCCAAAACAAAGGCTAAGGGAATTTGCTGTCCTAAATCTCCTGATGGTGCCAGGCCTACCATTCTGGTTGTTGTTCAAGCAGAACTGTCCCAGCCAGAAACAGGATGATTTGTCAGTGTTTATGTCCCCAGTGGCCTGTTATGTAGGGCTCTAATTAAAAATAATCCCAGCCTATCCAAAATGCCTTTTTTCCCTGTTATTAAACATTCACAACTACATTTAAGTGTCCACTCTTGATAGCTGACTCTTACAATAAAAGAGTCTACAGTGGGTGATTTGCCTAAGGGTACATTTTCTCAGAAGAGAAGCAATACAGCGTAAGTCTAATTAGCCGGTTAGGTTTTGCATCCTTTCGTTTTACCACACACAGACTATTTTGTGTGACAAGATCAGTTCACCTCGTCTTATAAAAGCTTGATTATGAATTTTGCTTCCATGCTCCCACTTCAGAAATTTACTGGTTTGTTTGGTTTTTTTTTAATCAGAAAAGAATATACAACCATGCATGGCTCAACCAAAAATCCTTTCCAGCAGCACGTAGCTAAGTGGCTGGGCTGGATTTCAAGGGGGTGCTGAAGGGACTGTGGAAAGTGCCAATGAATCCTTATAACTGAGGATTAGTGAGTGGTGTCTGGCATTTGATACCCCAGATAGCTGTCTGCAGTCCCTCTGCAGTAGGTTATGAAGTCCTGAAGCTATCAGATTTGATAAAATGCATGTCTGGCCACCATTGTGTGCCTGATCGTTACCTTCCTTCTTTCATTTAATATGAGAAATGCAAAAACTCTTCATAAGGCACGTAGAGATGTGCAGGCACCTCTATTTAACATGCTATGATCCCTATGTGTATAGTCTTTTCCCTGTGTTGAATCTCCATGATTGCCTGATTTTGCGTCATACATTAATCTCACTAAACTACTCATGAGTTTATTGCTTGGTAATAAAATTTCTGCTTGAATTCACGGTATTGCCACTGTTGAGCGTGTGCAGACATGCTGTTTCACTGGAAAGCAACTACGTTTTTGTAAAAGTAAATATTTGAGAGAAGAAGATTAAATGATACAGGATTTTCTTCTATGGATCTAACATACAGTGGAGGCTGTTTATGTAGATGCATTGAATACTTGATAACTCTTATGTTGCATCCCATGGAGCAGAAGCTGAAGTAGGCTTTCCATAGCGGTAACCGTTGAATAAGTCATTCTCTCTTTGTGATCCTCATAATGAAACTGCAAGTGAGGAGGGGTACAGTAGGTGGGCAGGAAAATGCCGGCTCCCCCCAAAAGAAGCTACCAATACCAAAAATAATTTTACAAGAGAGGGTAAAAAAATCTTGTGGAAGGAGATGAAGCAATAATATAAAATTATTTTGATTTGTGCTAGAATTCATTTCATGTGGTTTGTCAAACACTCTTGTTGCCCACACCATAGTAGTAGACTGGTAGTCCTCAATCTAATTCCGTTCTATGTGAGTCTTATACAGCACTATCCAACATTGTGTAACTTCCCACTGTAGGGAGAAATCTACTTGTTTCATTTAATACTTTACCATAGTTTTAAAATATTTATATTAATTACATAAAGCCAATTCCATTCTGTTCTAAAGAATGGTATCTGAAGGGAAATACTACGTTTTTATGCATTCATGTATGTATTTAAAGTGCATTTAAAATCTGCAACTAAAAATATTCATGAAAAAGCTGGAACATGGTATGGTCCACTCGCGTGTATATGTATAGCAAATGTGATATATGAGTTAATATCCTTGTATACATATGTTCATCCTAGAAATGCGGTAGTATGAAAATTTATATCGCTTCTGTTCAAAGGGAAAATACTATTTCTAACAGAAACTAACCTAGACCTCTGAGTACTGTGAAGGATTAATATAGGAAACTACTGCATGTCAAGTAAGAAAGTACAGAAGACTGGAAGAACCTGCTCTTTTGAGTCCCGTATCAATGAAAAAAGTTGTATTTAAAAATGAGCAAGAACTACTGAGAAGGAAGAAACTGGCAAGAGATGAAAGAGACTAATGTAGGTGTTTCTCTTTTGAAAAGAGTGGGCTAGAGTTTTCTGGGAATGAGAAAAGTCTGTGATTTTCTGCTAGGAGGAAGAGGTACTGAGTGTGAAGCTTTGGGAAGGATGAAGTGGTCCCACAGGGGAAGTGACCCTGACACGTGTCTAGAAAGGGTTGTGCTTCAGTTCCAGCAAGGATGCTGTCGCAGGGTAGTGGCTGTGGTTGTGAACCTAGCTCAGCTAGATGTTCGTAATGGTTTTGTGTTGAGCCGAACGTGGAAAGAATCTGTGAATGAAATGTTTGTATCTGAATTTCTCACCGAGGAATTCTAATCCAAGGTACTGTGTAAGCTTACTTGAGCAGTTTACAATCTCTGAATTTCTTCATGTGTGTTAAAAAAGCTCTTTGGTCTTTGCAAAGTAGAAGTGTAATCAGAGCTGAGAACTTCAGGCTCATCTGATGTTTTTATTTTTAATTCCCTTTTGAAAGTTTTTACTAACAGCTCTAAAATGCTCTCATTAATCTATATTTCAGAGATTTAAGGTTTGTAGCCCTAAGAAAACTGTTTGCCACACATAAAGATTAAGTTTACTTAAAAAAAAAGACAAGTTTATCCTAGAAACAACCTCTAATTTTTATTTATTTTTTTTTAATTTCAGTGGATGTGGAGTATTCTGAAAACACTGAAAAGCTGCTCTGGTGTTACAAGTTAGAATTTTTTGGGGAGGAAGTGGGTAGATTGTAAAAAGGAAACTGTTCTTTCTATTATAGTTATTATTTTGCATGTGTCACTATTTAATTCTAGATGCCCATGAGAAAAAAAAAATGGAATTAAATCAAAGGCAGAAGATGCCAAATTCATTTTAATAAGAGTTCACTGAAAGCCTGAAGGTGACAGCCTTCAGGAAGTGTTAGGGAATATGTGCAAGCAAAAGGAAACTTGTGACTTCGATAAAGAAATCTCAGCAATGTGCCCTCCGAGGAATCTATAACAGCTTCTCAAAAGATTTATACCATCACGTTGCTTCACCCAGAGGCGTGCCAGACAATGCACGAGTCACATATAAGCATTCAAGATGGAAGAATTTTTCTACCAGTGATCTTCCTGTGACCAAAACGTGCAGTGTGCTGGATTCACAATTAGCTCTCAAACCAGATTTTTTTTTCTTTTTTTTTTAGTGTGACCAGTGGAATGGCGGTTGTACTTCCACTGCAGCTGGTTCAAGCTGTGCACGAGAAAAGTAGAAATTCTGTCCTGCGGTTCTGCTGGTGTTAGATTGCATGGAAAGAGAGATTTTTTGGCATGTGTAGCTGTCAGCTCACCACATGGGAAACTTTCATGCACTGATGCACATTGTGTGAAGGTTAATGTGAAAACTCCGTGCCGAATAGCAAAGTTTAAGTCTGGTGGAAAACCTTAGGGCTCGCGGTTGTTTGATAAGGCCGATGTGGATAGATTAATGCTAGAAGACTGCACTGGGGTGGAGGGGCTGTAAGCCATGTTTAGTCTTTTGGAACATGAGAGTCAGCCTGCCTCTCCGTACCAGCTGACATAGGCAATCATTTAAATCAGCTATAAACATTTATAGAAAAATAGCTGGAAACAAGCAGTTGAACACTCATTTCAGAAGAATTTGTGTCTATTGCTAGAGATTCATCATAAAATATATCTTATATTAAAAGGCTTGTTTGGTAAGCAAAAACAGTAGGGCAACTCAAGGGATTCTGAGTATAAAAGATCTGTAATAACGGGGTTATACTCAGCCCCAAATGCTTTTATCTTTATCAGACCCAGATCTGACTAAATGAAAGTCTTCACTTGCCGCCTTCTCCTTCCATTTGAAGACTGGAATATAAAAAAAAAAAAAGTCAGTATAACCCTTTATATCTAACCAAGGCTTTCAACAGATCAAATGTATTTCCCAAAATAAAGATAAAACAGAATGTTAGTTTGTGAAGCCTTGAATCATTCTGTATTTCAACCACTTAAAATACTTCAAACACACATACACAATCAGGACAAGAAAGCTGGCTTGGAAATTATAAGCAAATTGCAGCTCTTCGAGCCATCCTATAAATTCTTTTTTCGTAGCTGCGTTAAAATAATAAGAGCTCTTCCTTGTATAGGACATCATTGTGTTCATATCTATTTTGAAACCAGTTATCCTACATGTGAAATTAAATAGGATAATAATTAGAGGATTTCAAAGCCGTGTCTTAATTTTCCTTGTACTCCTTAGCTGCAGAATAGTCTTTGCATGTATATTTTCTGCATAAAGTTCTAACCAGAAGTTCACCAAGTTGGACACATGCCATCTAGTGATACACACAGAAATTATAACTTTAAAATTTGACTCTTCAATGTAGGCACATGATGTCCACTGAGTGAGTACTCCTCAAATAAACTAATTTGGTCTTTAATGTATATTTAGAATGTGAAACCTGTAATTTCTGTTAATTTAATGAATGATAAACTGTGCAAAGGCTTTTCAGTCAAATTTTGGTCACTTAGTAGCTTTCCTTAATGTGAGGGGCAAGGAAAATTCTTAAATGCTCAGTCATTGTACTTTAGAAAAATTTTGCCTGTTTTACTTAAAGTGATAATTAATCATTTGGAGGCAGTTCAAATTTTACGACATACTGTGCCAGTTTAAAAACAATAAAATGAGAATTAGTTTATGAAAAAAGTAGCTTTTGACTGATGAAAACTCTCATTACACCCCTATTATAAATCTGTGTTTCTTCTCTCAGCTTTTGAAAAAAGTTCTTAGTGGTTTTGGTATCGGGCAGCGTAGACTGATACGCTGTATATATCAGTATGTTACAAATATATACTTGGGTAGACCTATTGTTCATTTTGGAGAGTTTCTAAAACCTTGTGCTATAAAAGCAACTTACGTGGAGAAGCTATACAGTCTTTTTCTTCTGTACACTGTGAAATATGTAACTATACAACTGTGAATTCAGTGCGAGAGAGGTGTGAAAGAGGAGAGAATCATTACTTACTGCAGGGGGAATTTATTAGGCAAAATGCAGCTATGCTGCTGGACAAAGTGTAGTAGATCCCCATTAACTATTTAACGGCTATCTACAACAGCAGACACCTTATAAATTAATAGACACACTCAAACACAAAGTGGCTGTGGAGGGAAAGCTTAGAAGAGGGCGTAGATCAGCAGCCAATTTAGTGGCTTCTGTTTAATATCAGATAGCAGTATCAGATAGCTGGTTTTTTTTCAAAGCCGCAGAGAAACATGGTTTTGTGGAAAATGCGAGAGATGATCCACTTCTAAGGTCCATTCAATGGCTCATTTTACGTAAATGATGAGTGTCTGTTATAAAACTCAGACAGAAATTATTCACATGAAGAATCCGTCACTGTTCTGCAGGGAAAGATGCAGCCGGAGCATGAATGGGCAGCGCGAGCGGCTGATGGAGCTGGGGTGACCTGACTGAAAACACGTGTGCCGCACCTGGCAGTGCTCAGGGAAGAGATGACAGCCGGTAATTCCTGCCTGTTATTTAAGGTTAAAAGTAGGGACATTAAATTGTCAATAATTAATTACGGCTTTATTGAGGAGTTAATTATTATAGCCTTTCTGGGTGCAGAAGGCTGCATGAATCTTCCACGCTGAGGTTTGGTAATTCAGATGCAGTTTAGCATTCCCAGCCTGACACGAAGAGTGGAAGATACTGCTTTATAAACAGAGATGCTGGTACCTCCCTGCATTAAAATAAATATCCGACTTAGTTCCACTACTTCCTCAGGGAAAAGGAAAGGACTACTTTCATCAGGAAAAGTTGAAGCAGAGCAAAATCCATTTCTGACAGCACTACTTGGAATGGTTCTCAGTGTAAGAAAAAGATTAAAAGAATGCGTGCATTTGAACAAGCTGAGGAAATACTGAAACTGGGACACTTTGTATGGATGGAGTCTGTGAAAACATATCTTAATCTCTTAGGAGGCAAGGGCTACCTGAGGGAAAAATGGACCCAAGGCAATGGATATTCTGAGAACTCAGAAAATTATTCTTATGCAATGAAAGGGTGTAAGGGTGATACAGCTTTAATAATACGATCATTATTAAAAGCATTTAGGCAAATTGGTGGTAGTACATCTCCCATTTGTAATAAAAATGGTACGAAGATGCTGCTTTATTATGTGTTAACTTATCTGGAAGGGTTTAGTTTGCGTTTGTATTGTGGCATATTTCACCAGCCACATCGTCTTACGCCACGCAGAACACATGGATGTGATGGGTTCAACGTGGCATTATTTATTATGTAGCATGAGTCGTATAGATTTTTTTTAGCATGGAGGTTTTCTTTAACTTTGTTACTAAACTGGCAAATCTGTGACTAGCACTTCTATTAATCTATCAATTATGCTGTTACCTGAGTTTCAAGTATCACATAAAATCTTCTACAGACTGTTGGAAAACATAAATATGTAAATGTAAGGAGAGTGGACCTAGAAATTTCTCATCTGAGATGGTTTTTGATAAAGCACTTAGCTATTTCAGAATTGAGAAGCTGCTTTTAATATTTTAATTTCATGGGAATAATAGTGAGTGGCTAATTTAAGTTTTAGAGTGATTGCTACTTTAGACTCCCACTTGAGCTCACTTATGTCAATACAAAGACTCCTAATGACTGTATCACTCTGGTTTTCATTTTTGAGTTTAACTTTCAAGCTATAATTTTATGGCTATGACTCTTTCTAAAGTTGAATTTATTTGATTTTTATTTGTACAAAATTTTAATTTGGGAGAAAATATGTCCTTTTTAAGGATATTGGTAAACATCCTGTCTTAGACCAGAGACTGAATACCTTAGACCTGAAAAAAAAGAAGCCATGGGACATAATTCATCAGCTAGTGGAATTTATTCTACAAAATAGTCCAGTGCTGGGCTATTTGTTCTTTCTGAATAACAAAAGAAAGCCAAAATAGACATTTGATCATTTCACTAGAATTACATTTCCAACAGAAAACTTGACAAGTTAAATTTTGAAAAGCTCTGTTTCAGAAGGAAAGCTGAAGTTTTCTTAAAGTTGGTTTTCCTACGGGAAAGTTTGTCCTCTAAACACAGTGAAGCACCTGCACTTGCTAGGAGAATAAAACTGTTTAGAGGTGTTACACTAATTTAGCAAGGAAATTCAGCTAATTTTGTTTGTAGCGAAGCATAAAATTAGATGAGGCTAAATATAAACATAGTTCTTTTGTTTCTTACGATCTTTTTTTCTTGATACTTATTCCAACCTTTGAATAAGAGCGCTTGGCTTTAGTAAAACTGATGAGTTGCATGATCACAGGCTTCCAAATGGGGAAAAATCCCTCTGTGACTGGCTGATGGAAAAGCAGCGTACTTAAATCCTGAACTAGGAATACAGTGATTTTGCTGATCTGCCCCCAGACAAGTACTGGGAAGAAAGCAGCAGCCAGACAACGGTCATGAGTGTACGCGGAGACTGGTGGAATGGGGCAGACGTGCCAGTCGCTCCGTGAAAAACCTCTGCGGCTGCTGCAGGGACCAGGTCTTCAAAAACTGCTTGATGGCAGAAAGCAGGGTAGCTCAAAAAGTTTGGATGTGGAATTTTAATGAATGTGTCATCCACGGGTGCAGGTCGTGCTGTCTAGACAAAAAGGAAATTTAGCTGTCTATTCCTCTGCCCCTTGTTGTTTGAATGGGGTGGTTTAAGCTGATCATGAAATGCCAGACAGACATTTTGGTCTGGGCGGGATAGATACAGGTATAAAGCAGAGAATTAGATCAGCAGATCATCATTGTCGAGATTAAAGTTGAAATTGTATTTATGAAAAAGATCATTTGAGACAAGATTTAGAGCAAAAGAATCAAGGAGCTGAGCCCGGAGCCTGCAGTGCCCCAATGAGTGCAGTCATCCTGAGGGCCCTGAGGGTTCAATTAACCTTGACAGCCTGGAGTCTCTTAAAAAGAGCAGAGCTTACGAATGAAATGCAATGAAAAATTACTACTTTTAAACTATTGGCAGTTTAAAACCTTGTCTCGACAGCAAAACCTACTCGGCAGACACCTCTAAAATGCTGTACACTAAATGTGCTGTAAATTTATTCTTCTGGCAGGTTTATTTCTTCATTAAATATTTATGTTAGATGGGTTTTAGCATATGCATGACGTTGCTGTAAATCGAGTCAGAAATTTATCAGGTTAAGTCACGTTTGAGTGTAAAGGTCTCATTCTTGAATGTTCAGTCATGCCGCAAAGAAGAGGGGACCTACAAATAACAATCCTCAAAGCAAAATGTAATAAATTTGAAAAGGCAGCTCTGGTTTTCAGTCAAATCATACAGTTATCTGTTTGGGGATATTTAGATTATTTTTTTTCCCCCCCTTCTTTCCTGTTCCTATATGACTGGATACACTTATCGTGTACTGTGGTATGAGATTTACTTTTAAAATTTACAGTTGTGCAATTAGTATACAAAAAGAGGATCTAAATTTTTAATAGTATTTAGTGGAAATGAAGTAGTTATTAGCAAGTTGTTCTCAAATAACTTTCTTTTCTTTTATGTTAAACTTTCCAGCATTTTGACAAATGAACTCTGGCTTGCTATGATGTATGCAGAGTATTACCAAACATTTACCAGCTAATTAGTTCTCTGTCAATGGGTAGCTCTATGGCTTTTCCTTTCTATTGGATCTATTTTTGTGCTGTACAGTTGTCATCACATTTATTGCACTGCACTGCTTGTATTTCATTATTAGAGAAATTAAATTTATCAAGTACAGGAATAACAAACAGGAGAAATAGTACACACATTCTAATGTGGAGTTCCTGCTAAAAAAATCATGAAACCATTGGAATATATTAAAATTGTCTCTCATGACCAATAGTCCTATCGATGTTTGTCGGTAACAAGTAACATGACCCCATGAGTTGGAGCACATCAGTTTGTTCTTATCTGGGGGAGGGGGAAAGAGACATTCACAAATCAATACGTTTAATATTTGACCACCTCTAGCTGACATTGTAGTGAATAAACTTTACAGCTGGGGAATTCCCTACAGGATATTTGCAGAATGAAAAAGTTTTGTAACATCTTCTAGAAATCTTATTTGTGTTTCTGATACTGCTCTGCAACAACTTCAGTACTGATCTTAAGATCCATGTGGATCTAATTGTAGTCCTCCTGCTTGCTATAGGACAGTCTGGGAACTGAGGGGAGTTTTAAAACATCATTAGCTAAACTCAATGTGATTAATTAAAACTTCAGATTCCTAGCTTTAGTGTCCTAATGTGTCTTGTTAATTAAAAGGAAAAAAAAAAGTTACTTGAATTCTGATAATTTTTTAAAGAAATATGTGATCTTCATAAGTGGTGGTTTTTTTTTTTTTGCTCTTCCTTGATGCTAGATGTAAGGCAGATAGAATAGAATAATGGAGCATTTGGTTTTTTGTTTTTTTTTTTTTTTTTTT
>JAAGAY010013360.1:0-13776 GCA_011801015.1 Ardeotis arabs | reverse complement strand
TTTTTTTTTTTTTTTTTTTTTTTTTTGTTTTTCCCCTTCTTAAATATGTTATAACAGTCATCACAGAGGCGTTATCAGGGAACATTCTGCTACCAATTGGCTCGGCCTTGGCAAGCAGCAAGTCCGCCCTAGGCCCGGCCGAGTCCCCTGGACAAAGGGGAAACAACTTCTAGCACCTTCTTACAGAACCTGGCACCGTAACCTCCCGTCAGTAAATAAAACCAGGACAAAAGTGATGCATTTCCAAGTAACAGAAGACTTCTTTTTAATGCCTTTTTTTCTCTCATTAGTAGCAATTCTGACGATTTCTTGGTTCTTTTGTGTCATACCATTGAACACAGCCTTTTTTATTTTTTTAGTGAAAACACTGGTTTATGTCAAAAGAGGAGAAAAACAATCATGATTGGTAGAAAAGGGCTGATTTTCATTAAGACTTCTAGTGGCAATTGGTATTCTTTTATTAGATTGGTGGATTCCATTTACAAGGTCCAGCAGGAGTCCAGATGGAGATAATTCCTGATTGATCTTTGTGAGGTTTTCTGAGCTATATATAACCTGAGTATGCTACCATGGCGTGTCCTCTGTAGGTAGGAGGTTACAGAATCTAGTAAATCTGTGCCAACAGGCAAATACTGAAGTTTTTAAATGTGTTTTGGTGGATATGTGCTTTACAACACATATAATGTTTCTGCTTTTAAAAAGAATATAAACATTCTGTCTATTCCTTCCAGTGTAATTGCATTTTGGCATCATTGTAACAAAACTAGGTACCATAGAGTTATGAACTTTGGGTTGTGTCTTGTCTTAAAGTTTTTCAAATTGACTATGAGCTTTCAAAAAACCATGGTAGCTCCATTTTATAAATCTCATCTCAGGTCTACCTTTATGTTTTAGAGAAAGTGATTGGACATTCCTGATAGTGCAAGTACAATGTGGTACATGTAGCATAACCGGTTCCCTTCCTCTGTGCATTTGCAGTGTCTTTGCCTCAGCAGAGTTTCTTGTGAAGTTGGGTTGTGTGGATTACAGTTCTACTGTGTGTGCCACAATAGCAAGTGAAACTATACAGTTATTTTTTGACCATACAGTACAACATCAAGAGTCCATTGATTTCAAAACCTCATCTTAGTATTTATGTCTTTGATAGTGCCACATTCAGTCAAAATCTCCAAAATATAGCTGCTTTCCTCACCACCCTGCCTACCTCCTGACATCAATTTAAGTTATTGATCTAATAGCAAGAAATAAATGGCCTGATTCTAAAGTTAGGCACTGTATTGGAGAGAAAATGGATAGATAATATGTCGCTAATTAGGGCAAGAGCATTCATTGGAATGACAAGATGAGCTTTATTTTAGTACTGGCTAAATCCATTAAGGAATAATGAAATGCAGTGTTTTTCTAGGCACCATGCTATGTTAAGAGATCATTCAGTTTGTTTTTTCTAAAGGTCAATCACATTTCTTTAAGCAGGCCAGTAAGATAATGTATACAGCAAAGCACAAACCTTTTGCCTTTGCAGTGGTACATACAACCATGTATGGCAATGGAGGTTGTTCTAAATAGAAGTTTCTGGGAAGGGATTTCCTTTCCTTCAGCATGCAAAGACTGGTCTCACTGAAAAGGATGAAGAAAGACTTGAGAAGCTAGAGGCAAGAGAAAAATGAATGAATTCTATCAAACAACGTATACTTTTCAGAAAAAGCAGCCCATACTTTTGCTATCTGTTGTGCCTTTGAGGTTTCAGTGTTTGCCCAACAATTAAGTTTTTATAGTCTGCAGTCTAAAATGATCCTTCTATTTATAACTGGGGTAAACAAAACAGTAGGAGCTGATACAAAATTTTCATTCTACTAAAAAATCGACATACTGATAAGAAGTGTGGTAATGTAGCTAAAAAAGTCAAAGATTTATGGGTTGTTCTCATAACTATGAAGGCAAATTTCTCTCAAAATCTGATCTTTTTTTAATTGAAAAAAAAAAGAGTTAACAGACTGCAAGATTTGTTCTGCTAGTAAATTGAAAATTAAATTATGCCTCAAAGAGCTTATTAATTCTTTTAAAACAATTTAAAAATGTGGTATTTATGAAGATTCTTTTGGAATATTACTTTTAGACAGTATTTGAGCTCTACTACAACATGAGGGAAGTCTAATAAGGAGATTTTTCCTTTCTTATTTTTCTGTCTCTCTTTGATAGATCTCATCATAATTTTGCAATATTGTACTCCAGGAATAAGTGGAAATGGAGAATCCTTGTGCATTACCTGTATTTCTTACTGTTTCAGATAGGCAACCTGATTAGCTTTGTTTATGTTTTACCCACATAAATATGATAGTGGTAACAATATAAATAAAGCAGGAACCCTTCAGGCTGATTATCTATATACCCATCCAGTGTCCCTCAATGGATCACAGTTATAGTGCACTTGCAAAATTTAAGCTGTTGATTTTCAATAAAAGATCCATTTTTAAAATTCTATATATTCTGTTTTATATGATGACGCTTGACTCCATCAGTATATTTTATTGCTTTGTATTACGTTCTTAGTTCAATAGAATTCTATCAGTCATCTGAGAAGAAACAATCAGTAATGTTGAATTTTGTTTTCTATCCCAGTACTTTATTCTCCCTTTTGAATATGTGATGTAAAATGCGAAACGGACCCCTGAAAAAGGAACTTTTTCCTTTCTTTAAGTCTCCTAATCCAGAGTGTACAAAATCATGAGTTGTTTTCTGCTCTTTGATTCTTTCTTGTCTGTCCAAATGATTGGGGGTTGTGGATGAGATACTACCCACTACCGCTGGCATACAGTGAATTGTTTGTATTCATATTTTTGAGGCTGGCATGTGGATTTGTAATCCTTCATGTTGAGACAGCAATAGAATGTGATCAATTTTAAGCATCCACTTGCTTTTTCACAGTTGTTCATACTAGTAGGTAATTTTATGTCATCTTATGACTGACTAATACACTTCAGTCATGTCTATCTAATGAGCTTCTGACTTTAGCTGAAATTCTTGTCTTTCCTGTCAAGTACATGACCTTGTACTTTCTGTTGCTGGATTTCGTTCTATTTCTGTTACTCTGTCATCATCTAGGTCTTTGCTATGATATCTTGACTCTGCTCTGTATTGATAACACTTCCTAATTTTACCAGGAGATGAATTCATAAACATATTTCTATTTTTTGTTTCATGATTTTAATAGAATGAAGGAATACCTTGCTTCTTAGACTGCTAATTCTTGTGTAGTTTGAATCTCCCCTTCTCAATATCTCCCATTACCATTTCCTGTCCTTATGTAGTATGCAGCTTCTTTTCTCATCTACTCATGAATGACTAGCAATTTCCTATGCAACAATAGATAAAATCAGCCACTGCTTTTCTATCTAAAAATTGCCTGTCATAGAAAACCATAGATTACTGTGACATGATCTACATTAGATATCTTTTGTTCCATTTGATCTAGTTTTCCATTTACTTCCATTTCCTTAAACATTCTTTCCTTCCAAAATTATTCTAAAGTATCACATATTACTGAAGTCAGATTTACAGATTTTTACTGCCTGCTTTGCATACCTTATGCCTTCCTTGCCTCCTCCATTTTGTATTTATACTACACAGGGTATTGTCCAGTTATTCACTACCAATTCTTCCTGATAGATTATTTTATGGTACTTGTTTCTGGATCTGTAGTATCTTTACTCAAGTTTTCAGAATTCAGGGATACAGGTTTTATTGTGAACAGAGCTAGGGTGTTATAATCCACTGCTGTTATTTTTTTTTAATTTATTCACATTATCCATCCTGTCTCTGTCCCGTTGGTCATCAATCCCACTTCTAACATATTTTGATAGAGATTGTTACATAGCTTAGTAGCTAACACCATATTGAGGAGGAGAAAAGAAATTTCACATTTAATAAGTAATGTTTTCATACTTCAAGAAGAAATGAGATGTGTGTTACAGAAAGAACATCTCATCAATGAACATAGGCATACTATACTTGTTAAATCTACTGTCTTTCAGAATAATGAATATTAAAAGATAAACATGTACTCAGAATTCTTAAATTACATAATAAAATATGAGTGGTAGTGGCTGATAAATGTTTAAGTAATGTTTAACTTTGGAAAAGTTTCTTGGATTATTGCTTCTAAAAATACTTTTTATATACTTAATCTTATATTTGCTTTTCATTACTTTATGAGAGAAAAATTAAATTTAATTTTCTACTATTATTTTTTCTTTTTCCTGTTTTCTTAAGATTATTAAATCAATTAATGTACCTGAACTGCTGCAAGTCAATAAATGTTTTTAATTTAATAAAAACAGCTAGTAAAAATGAAGAACCTCGCTGCACGAAAACAAATGTAACATAGCAGTGAGTTCTGTCTAATCTCCTAAATGTATTATGGACAAGAGAAATGTTTTAGTTTTGTAGTATATTTATATATATATTTAGTAATATATGTATATTTAGTAATTAAAAATATATCTCCCTTCCTAGTTCCTGACTAGAGGTTTTTTTGAATATTCTTGATTTTGTTGTAAGTTATTGACCTATGCTACTCAGTCAATTACGTCTTTTTAACATGGAAACAACAAGTGTGAAATTTGATTGTCTGTAAGTATGCGTGTTTTTATATCTTGACATAACATACATTAATAGCTGTAAATAATTACGGTAGTAGTATATAGACATTTCTCTAAATGAAACAGGGGAAAATACTGTTTGTTTGGAGCGATCCATTTTTTAACCCTTCCAGTATCTGTAAACTTAAACGAAAATGATTAAATCGTGTTTCATTATAACAGTAATGGCCCATAATTTTGAATAAATACAAGCAGCTAAATGTAATGATTGTTTTATGGAAATTAATTTGGCTCCTTCCCAATTTTTAGGGTACTTTTATTATGTAAATTTAAATAACTTTTAGCTAACAATTACATTAAACAACAATATGAGTAGTATAATAGTACCTCATTGAATTAAACTAAAAAAGAATTGCCAGTGGATTATATTAAAATGTGTGTCTTTTATGGCACTCAGTCCTGTAAGGTAACTATCCTGAGATACTGTTTTCTTCCTATTTATCTTCTATTACTTTCACAATATTACTTTCACAAAATAGACAGGGTGGCTCTTTCTCTACTTGACTTAGGGTTTTGTTTTGTTGGTTATTAATTTACATAAAGGAAAATATTAATATTCCATAGTAACCCAGTGTCTTCCCAACCCTGAGGAAAAATAAAGGAAGAAAGAAAGAAAGTTTAATGGTACTGTGTAATTGATTTAAGGTTTTACCAACTTTCAGACTCTTAATTTTTGAGACCTTTGCGAGGAGAAAAAGTAGTATTTTTACTTCTACTTTAAAACTCAAAAAAAAAAATTTTGACCTGCTGTAGACTGAGTTTCCGCAGGGTGCACTAAGTATTGACTAGTACTAAAGAATACTGAGAAATAAAGGGTTAGTTATCCACTTCCCATGTGTATCTCTGCTTTTCATATTTTATTTTTCTGAGTATTATTTTTTATTTTTTTTTATTTCCTGACAGGCTCACCATGAACTCTCCTGCTAAAGGCCAAGATTCTTAGGACTCGGTGAAATCAAGTGTATAAAACTTATTTATAGACAGTCTAAACTTGAGCTTTCTGAAAGCTCTCAATCTTGATATAGCCTTCTATAACCTTGGTTTTTTCCATTAATATTTAAGACACCGTCAGTACATTCCTTCAGTCACCACACACACTGATTTCATGTGTGTGTGCGCACATGTGTGTATGCGTATATACTTTACTATAGTGGAGAAAAACTGTATTTTCTTTCCACTTTTTTAAACTTTATTTCTCTTTCACATTAAAACCCCAAACTGATTAGAATTAATAATAAAAAGGAAAAAAATATAGTAAGATCAGAGATGATTGTAATTAAATTATTACAATAATTTAAGTAAGGTTTTCTGTAAGGAGAAGAGCTTGGGAGCAGCTGACTGAATTCTTTAACCCTTCAAAGGCTGAGGAAGTGTGCATGCAGATATAAGTCATACTGGGGTTTCATCCTGCCTGTAAAAAAATATATGTGTTTGAGACTAATAAATGGAGCTGGAATAAGAAACAGTGGAATTGAACTGCTAGTTCACTGCATGTGAAATATACTGCATGAATTAATTAATTTTGTTTCTGTCTGAGGAGGAAAAAGAAAGTGCCAGCACTAAAGAAGCCACCTTTCTATTTCTTAGTAATATATATAGAATCATAGAATCATAGAATAGTTAGGGTTGGAAGGGACCTTCAAAGGTCATCTAGTCCAACCCCTCTGCAATGAGCGGGGACACCTTCAACTAGATCAGGTTGCTTAGAGCCCCATCCAGCCTGGCTTTGAACACTTTCAGGGATGGGGCATCAACCACCTCTCTAGGCAACCTGTTCCAGTGTTCTACCACTCTCAGTATAAACAATTTTTTTCCTTATATCCACTCTGAATCTGCTTCCTTCTATTTTAAAACCATTACCCCTTGTCCTATCACAACAGGCCCTGCTGAAGAGTTTCTCCCCATCTTTCCTATAAGCCCCCTTTAGGTACTGGAAGACCGCTCTAAGGTCTCACCGGAACCTCCTCTTCTCCAGGCTGAACAGCCCCAACTCTCTCAGCCTGTCCTCATAAGAGAGGTGCTCCAGCCCTCTGAATGCCTTCATGGCTCTGATACAAGCCATTTAGATCTCCATTGTAAATATTCCCCACAGTTTGTGATTACTGCCAGTTGATTGTGTAGATTCTCTGCTGTCTATAAAATGAAAGTCCATCTGGCAGCCTTGCCAGCAGGCAGGTCACTAGTAAAATCCCTTCCCCTTGTGATCACAAAGTTTTTAGGAACATTGTTATCTTTAGAACATCTCCTATTCTTGAAATTAGCTTGAAACTAGGAAATAGAGTGGACAACAGAAAGGAGATGAAAATAGTAATATACATGGTATATATATATAGTTGTATAACTGCTATGCCTTGGGTTTTTTTTTTTTGAGAATCAAGCTAAAATGTATGCTTCTTTCTTCATCTACATCTTTTAAATTCTTGTATGTACAGGGAGAAGATAAGTGTCCAGTTGCATAATGCTTGGGGGACAGAAGCTAAGCCTTTTCTTAGCTTCATTTACACTATCTGATATGTGTCAGAATTTTTCTGAAGGTAAATATTTTGAAGATTTGACACACCCAGATAGCATAGTAAAGGTTTTTGTGAACTGAGTGAATAGATATAATTTTTTTTTTCAGTTTTGGTATATGTGTTGCACCAGAACAGCATGGAAAGGATAAACTTTTGCAAGTCTAAGTGCAGAAAAGAAGCATCCTGCATCTGGCATTTTGAAATATGTCTGTCTGGAGCAAATTTCATGAAAAGTAAACTGAATAAGAAGAAGGGCAGAAATCTTCCTGACTAATTCTGCTTCAGAGTAGGTAAATAAATATATGCAATGTTTCTCTTATTTGCTGTTATTTATTTTTCCTGTAAATATTCTGGGATTGCTGTGAAGGAGAATCTTAGAAATATTATGAAATGAGCAAAGATAATTTCTGTTTTCCTGAATACAACCGTACACCATCTCCATCTGAGAGCCTCAGGTTTACTACTAAAATAGGATTAATCACTGAGCATTTTTTTTTCGCCCCCAGCAGGTATTACGTTTTTCCCTACTATTTTTTTTCCACCTCTGAAGGCAACAGGGAAAACAGGTTCTCACTGGTATATATAATTATAGTAGAGCTGAATAGAAGGTTGCAGCCATGTAATTGAAATCACCATGAAAAAGAACAGATTTTAGCAGACTGATTTCAGAGGCTGATGAGTTGGTGTTGAAGGACAGTCCTCCCAGCCCAGATGACAGGTACGGATGAAATTTACAACTGTCCTAAGAGCTCAGATGGAGTTTGCCAGCTCTGCTTCAATTCCATTTCCCATGAAAATGGATGCTGAATCTGACAAAAAAAAAAAAAAATTAGAATGATTACCTGAAATAAATTACAAATACAATGTAGGCTGCCATCGCAGTTCAGGTGGTTTCCTTCCTTTATAATATATGTACTCCATAGACAAAGAAGCCAATCAGTCTTTCATCAGGGATCAAATTTTTAAACTGATTTACAATGTTGGATTTTTTTTCTTCTTTTTCTTCCACAGTTCTTTTCTCCAGTCATGTCAGATTATTTATAATCTTTAAGGATAAAACGACAGTTAGCTAAATATAACTTCTCTTTAGATAGATCATTCTTGGATCTGATTGGGAATTTTATTTTTTTACCTTTCTAAAACTGGAATGTTGTTCAATTGAAAAAAAATCCATTGATATTGTTTAAATTAAATTTTAGTTTTTTATGAATTCAACTTGAATTAAATTCCTATTTCCTGTTGGACAGAAACAATTCAATCACATGGCTTAAACATAATTTTTATCATTCTAAGCTGTCGTAATGTTGTAATGTCTCTTGCTGCTCTTAGCTATTTTAGAGCTTTGTTTTTTGGCTAAAGGGTACTGCACTGTATTCTTTGTTGTAACTGAGCATCACAGAAAATCTGACAGAAAAAAATGTGAATATATGAACTACTGTTTGTGGAAGATTATATTTTTTTTTTATTTTGAACTGACTAGAAGTTAAATATTCTATATATTCTTGTCACAAATATTGGAAATTATAGATCATATCATACAATTATAGATCATATCATACAAACCTTCCATCCACAGGTGAAAAAAAAGGTCAGTTGTCCAGAGAGAGAAATATTCCCATTTCTTTCTTCATTTTTTTTTTATCTAATAAATCCTTCTTGACATGTGCAGAACAATACAGTTCAGTCAAACAGGATTTGGAAGAATACTTGTCACACAAGAATCATCCTGTCTTATGATCATGTTAACTTTTTTTTTTTAATATGGTATTTATTAAATGTCAAATAAAATACTAACCTGCCAAGAAGATTTAATTATTTCCATTGAAAAAAAAATTGCTTAGTTGTTTTATGGAAGCATGACTTTTTTTAAAAAAATTACATTTATATTAAATTTGTTTGCTTTTTGTAATGATCTTGCATCTGAATAGCAGTAACTACTTGTATAACTACATCTTTTCCAAGGTAACTCTAATTCCCTAGATTTGTAGTTATTCCTACCTACATTAAGTATACAGGGTCAGGAGTTGCCTACAAGAGACAGAGTTCATATGTACCTTATCTCCACATTTCCAAGAAATATTTTTCAGTCAGATGGCTTATTGACAAAATAGTTAAGAAATATGAGTTAAATAAATATATATATTTGAAATCTGTAAAATTATTTAAATAGTGTAATGAATAAATATCTATATATGTAAATTTTCTATTTCATGTATAATAAACAGAAAAAAAAATCAGAAATAGAAGTATTGTAACCTGATACATGACAAAACTATGAAATAACATTGAAATATTTGTGCTAACTACGTGAGCTAATTGGAGCTCAAGAAGAAGTCTAGGTATTAGAACTAAAACCTACATGCTATGACTATACTTATGTGCCATCTGGGGAGTGTTTCAGCAGTGAGACTTAGTTATCTAGGTTACTAGAAATTGTAAGGATGATCATAAGCAAGTCTAGGGTCTCTTCTTCCTCCAGCATTCATTCCCAAGTAGACTACATGAATTAGCATGTGTCAGAAGTTTGGCTATGGCCATGCTGTTTGGATTGCTGGGAGAGTTTAGCAACATAGAATTGTAGAATAGTTTGAGGTGGAAGGGACCTGTAAAGGTCATCTAGCCCAACCGCCCTGCAAGGAGAAGGGACATCTCCAACAAGATTTAGGTTGCTCAGAGCCCTGTCCAACATAGCCTTGAATGTTTCCAGGGATGGGGCATCAACCACCTCTCTGGGCAACCTGTTCGAGTGTTCTACCACCCTCATTTAAAAAATGTTTTTCTTAATGTCTAATCTGAATCTACCTCCCTCTGTTTTAAAACTATTACCCCTCCTCCTATTGCAACAGGCCCTGATGAAGAGTTTTTCTCCATCTTTCCTGTAGGCCTCCTTTAGGTATTGGAAGGCCACTATAAGGTCTTCCCAGAGCCTTCTCTTCTCCAGGCTGAACAGCTCCAACTCTCTCAGCCTGTTCTCATAGGAGAGGTGCTCCAGCCGTCTTGTCATCTTCGTGGCCCTCCTCTGGACTCTCCCGAACAGGTCCACATTCTTCTTACGTTGTGGGCTCCAGAGCTGGACACAGTACTCCAGGCGGGGTCTCGTGAGAGAGGAGTAGAGGGGCAGAATCACCTCCCTCGACCTGCTGGCCACAGTTCTTTTGATGCAGCCCAGGATGCGGTTGGTTTTCTGGGCTGCAAGCACACATTGCTGGCTCATGTTGAACTTCTCATCCAGCATCACACCCAAGTCCTTCTCCTCAGGGATTCTATCAGTCCATTTCCTGCCCAGTCTGTATTTGTGCCTGGGATTGCCACGACCCACATGCAGGACCTTGCACTTGGCCTGGTTGAACTTCATGAAGTTTGCACAAGCCCACCTGTCCAGCCTGTTCAGGTCACTCTGAATGGCATCCCTTCACTCCAGTGTGTTGACTGCACCACACAGCTTGGTGTCGCTGGCGAACTTGATGAGGATGCACTCTATCCCACTATCCATGTTACTGACAGAGATGTTGGATAGGGCTGGGCCCAATATGGACCCCTGAGGAACATCACTCATCACCGGTCTCCACCTGAACATCGAGCAGTTGACCACCACTCTCTGAGTGTGGCCATCCAGCCAATTTCTTATTCACCGAGTGGTCCACCTGTCAAAATCATGTGTCTCGAGTTTAGAGAGAAGGATATCATGCAGGACAGTGTCAAATGCTTTGCAGAAGTCCAGGTAGATTACATCAGTTGCTCATCCCTTGTCCACTGACCCTGTAACCCCATCATAGAAGGCCACCAAATTAGTCAGGCCCAACCTGCCCTTAGTAAAGCCATGTTGGCTGTCACCAAGCACCTCTTTGCTTTCTATGTACCTTAGCATGGTTTCCAGGAGAATCTGCTCCATGACTTTGCCAAGGCACAGAGGTGAGGCTGACCAACCTGTAGTTTCCCGGGTCCTCCTTGTTCCCCTTTTTAAAAATGGGGGTTATGGTCCCCGTCTTCCAGTCATCAGGAACCTCAGAAGCCTGCCATGACTTCTCAAATATGTTGGCCAGCGGCTTGGCAACTTCATCCACTAGTGCCCTCAGGACCTGCAGATGCATCTCATTGGGTCCCACGGACTTGTGCACCTTCAGGTTTCTTAGATGTTGCTGAACCTGCTTTTCTGCTACAGTGGGCGGTTCTTCATTCTCCCAGACTTTCGTTGCTGAATGCCCTTCACACTGACAATATCACAGGCACATTTCATTTATTACTGTAAGTGTAGCATTTTTAAAGTATTCTACTTTCCATTTTATACTGCAAATCACTCCTTCATAAGGTGGAGACTTCTGGAGTATCTTTTTCTTGACAGTAAACTGTGTTCAAAAGAGAATGCTTCCAAGAGTACTGTGAATTTTAAGAGTGACTGTGTTGTGATTTGACTTCAAGTCAAATTTTCAAGTTTAAAAAAAAACCCCAAACTTCTGTAAGTTTTCCTCAGAGCTCTTAACTAATGAAACAATCCTACAGAAGTTCCTAAGGAAAAGGAAGAACAATTTTGTCCTCCGTTCACTTCCTAAATGCTGAGACCCTTATAAAGATAAAATTAGATTTACCAAGAAACAATAGAAATTATTAATGAATGATAAACTACTATTTTTAGTGTTTACAAAACTAGAAGTAGTTAATGATATTATTGTCCTTGGAAACACTTGCTAACTTTATCACAAAGTTCTGTAAAGTATATTTATTCTTATTTGCAAATCAAACTTTAAATGGCCTTTCTGAAGAATTAAACACTTGAAAAGTATCTCATAATATCAGTTAAAAACAAATCACCAGTGAACAACTGATGCCATCAGATTGTGTATGGTTGAGTAGAGTAGTCTTTCAGTAAATCTTAGGGGAAAATTAGTAATAATAAAAATTTCCATTAAATTTTTAACAATGAATTACTACCTATTTATGAAGTTTACAAATCCCATTTAATTATAATAAAAATATTAGACTTGTTTTCTGTGAAAAAAATAATCAGGTTTTTATAATAAAGCAATTATTTCTCCAACTGAATACCAACACATTTTGCTTCCAAAAGCAACTCAATATTTATCTGTTAATCTTCTATTGATATAATATATTCAAAGTTATAATCCATAGAATCAGAAGTAGATTTAACCTGTGTCTAACTAAAGGAAAATATAACATAATGGAAATTGTAAAAAGTACTTAAATATTTCTGATGCTTTTGGATCAATGTCTGTGACAACACTAATGCTCCAGAGGAAAATACGACTTAAACAAAGTTCTTTTCCTTCTTTCCAATGCTGGTTTGGATGATGGTTTGGAATTTCCAGTGTCATTCATGCATTTCTTGGTAGATCTTATCATTTTGGTCTGGTAGCTTACCAAATTACAATTGGTTCTGAAAACTCCTTCTTGGTGCATTTGCTTGCATGAAGAGACTTGTAGGATTGTTGTCCTCTTTGTGAGAGTGTAAAACTTGACTTCTCTTTCATTTACCCCTGATCTTTCAAATAAAGGGAAAAGAAGGGAAACTTAGGGTTCACCCTTTGTCTGATGCCAGTTTACACTGCCTTTTTTTCTGCCTAATCTCAACCAGATCTAGAGATAAGTTTTTCTAGAATTTAGCAGAACCTATGAATGTTCACACTCATCTACACCAAACAAGAATTTGATTCCCGTGTTGAATACATATACAGAAATCATACATCTTGGATTAATTGTAAAATAGAAGTAATTACAAAGAATAAAAATGAACTCTATCCCTTTCCAGTCAGTCATTACTCAAGGTTAGTACGCAGACTAAAACTAACTGTAGAAAAGATTTTAAAGTGACATCTTAATTTGCATGTTGTTGAAAAACAAGAGGTATAAGTAAAGGACTGAGACAGTGACTGAGAGGGAGATAACCCAGTGAATAGATTTTCCAGCAGCAGTTAAATGTATTCTTTGCATTTTCTGAAGACACCAGGTTGCTGACAGATTACTACCTTGGTGACAGATACTGCTTTATTTAACAAGCACATAATTGTCTAGGATTTCTCCATCATCTACTGAACTTAATTTTTACCTTTTGAATTAATTTTTATCTCAGCTTTACCTATATTATAATGCAAAAAAAAGGTCTGAAATTAAGGTTTTTCTACATGCTATTACTAGCAGATTTTCTTTTTGTTGGCATTAATTACAGAATTATCTCTTTTCCAGACTACAGTACTGTGGACCTAATTAATTGATACATGAAATAATTTACTTCATTTAATATAAAAAACTGTAAAAGTTTGCTTTCTTAACGCTGCCACACTTATATTTCTTCTAGTATTTAGTAAATTTTATTATTTATTCTTATGGTAGTGCTTCAGCTTTGGGTAATTTTATGTGAAGATTTATAATCCCTCTTTATAGAATCATAGAATCGTAGAATCATAGAATGGTTAGAGTTGGAAGGGACCTTCAAAGGTCATCTAGTCCAACCCCCCTGCAAGGAGCAGGGACATCCCCAAATAGATCAGGTTGCTCAGAGCCTCATCCAACCTGGCCTTGAATGTTTCCAGGGATGGGGCATCCACCACCTCTCTGGGCAACCTGTTCCAGTGTTCTACAACTCTCATTGT
>JAAGAY010013359.1:131981-192978 GCA_011801015.1 Ardeotis arabs | reverse complement strand
AGAGTATAATGCTGGGGTCAGGGACTAGATTTAAAAATAATTAACTACTTTTAAAGCTTTAAAGAAGCATAGCAGATGGTGAATTGCAACTTTTTATTGTTCTCCTCTAACTTCTGTCAACTTATTCAGGATCTTTTCAAAGGGTCATAATCAAGTCTGCTAGCTAAAACTAGTTGTACAAATATGCAAATTGCATAGTAAACCTGAATGAATTAACTGCCTTTTAAAAAATTATTATTAGAAGGAAATAAATTCAGGTGTATTGACATAAATAGAAACATTAATACTATTGGGTTTTTTACCTTTTATTTCTGCCACTTGCACAAATGCATGCACACATATGCGTGTTCACGTGTGTATGAATTTATTTTAAAAACTAGGTATAACTTCAGCAGAGGTGAGATAAATCTCATTTTCATAATGAGATGTATCTTAGATGAGCAAATGAAGACAGAATTACGGTATTCCTTTCTTGAGAGACAATTTGATTCACGTAAATATGGACTTCCCTTTGTCTTGTGTGTTCTCAGTGAATGTCCTGATTTGATGAGATGTCACGATTTTCTCTCTGTTTTTGACAGAGAGCTGGTGTCAGTAACACTTTCCTCAACCTTCATATTTGATGAATCAACATTTTTAATGAAAATTTTGTGCAACTTACTTTGTGCAATTAAGAAAGAAATGGAGCAGATTTTTTTTTACTAGAGAACATTACATGCAGCTTTGAGTGACCTGTTCTAGTGGAAGGTGTCCCTGCCTGTGGCAGGGGAGTTGGACTGGATGATCTTTAAGGTCCCTTCCAACCCAAACCATTCTACGATTCTATGACTTTATGATTACATTTAACCAATTCCCTAAATTTACATGGAGTGTTTATAAAAGTACAGATAGATATTATGGAAATTACCTTAGTGAATCTGGATTTTTTAAAAATTATTTTTTTAAATAGCTGGACTGTTGCGGTTTTCCCTTCCCTTATTGAGTAGTAGGTGCTTTGTACACTATGAGTTTTACTGTATGAAAAGTTACGAGAGGACAGCATTAGTGGCATTTTCTGTGTTTAATGATAGAATCATAGAATCATTTAGGTTGGAAAAGACCTTTAAGATCATTGCACCCAACCATAAACCTAACACTGTCAAGTCCACCATTAATCCATGTCCCTAAGCGCCACATCTACACATCCTCTCCAGGGATGTTGACTCAATCACTTCCTTGGACAGCCTATTCCAATGCTCAGTAACCCTTCCATGAAGAAATTTTTCCCAGTATTCAGTCTGAAGTAATGTTGTAGTGTTGGTTAGATGACTTGTAAGAAAGTTTCTGGTTTCCTGTTCTTGATAAGAAAAAAGAAATCTTTCTGACATCATCTCCTACTACTCATTTTAAGTTGTTGTTTATTGGCAATGTTTCTGTCTGTGCCACCTCAAGCCATCAAGTCTGGGATTCGAAAGGGACACATTGATGCTCATTTGCTAATTTGCAAAAGTTGCATTCTCCTTGGGATGGATTTTTCTTGCTTCACCTGTTCATTTTCAATTAGCTGTTAGTGTAGATGTCAAAATGTACCACAGAAAATGTGGCCAGTTAGCCCTGAAGTATTTTGTTGATTGCTTCAAAGGCTCTGGGGTCTATGCAAGTTGTAAGAAAGTGTATACCTGCCTGGGAGGATACACGGTTGGGAAAATGCTATTATCTTTTTGCTTCATGGGCAGAGCTAGAAAGTCTTAAAATTGTTAATTTTTTGAATGGGCAGTGGCCACATAGAGAAGTTGTCCATCTGAACAAGGAGGGTCTTGAAACGGAGACTGCCAGCTCACTCTGATTTGGTGCATGCAGCTTCCACCACCTTTTAGAATGAGTTCTTACGAAATGGTGTGTTATCCCTTGTTTTCTGTAAGTGGTTTCATGGAAGAATGGGATACAATTGCTGCAATTTATTGCACTGTTTTCTTGGTCGGTCTGTTAAGTTGAAAGGTATAGTATGAGCATGGGTCAATGGTTTTGCGATAGATTAGTTCTCGGCTTTTTTTTTAAGGTAGTTCACTTAGCTTGGTGCGTACCCGTTCCTCTCTGTGTGATCCGATTCATTGCAGTAGTACATGAGCAAAAGTTGCACATGCAGGTGGGGTGAGCTGTGAAGATGCCTGGCTGCGATTCAGCTGATACCTTCAGGGCAGTTTTCAGAAGCCCATTTTTGCAGAGTCAACTTGACTCCTCTCTCTTGTGTGAGTGGGGCCTCTCTCTGTCACAGTGGGGAGCAGGGGATGATGGAAAGAGCCCTTGGAGGGGGCAGATCAACTGCCATGCGGGTCAGCTCTCTGTGTTAGTCAGCCTCTCTCTGTAACAAAAACAGAAACCAAAATACAGCATATGGGGAGCCATCGACATGACCAGCTGAACTGTGGCCAAGTTGCGTGTTAGCAAAAGGCAGCATCTGCTGTGTAATTCTTGTCGAAGGACAACACTAATCTCATTGTGTCATTGTTCCTCAGGAAATAATTTTCTCCTTCTGCTTAGCTCAATAGGCATGGTTAATACTGTTTGCTAGGCGAGGTATGTACTGCTAGGATCGACTGAAAGGCCTTGGTATGGTGACCAGTTAAATCTGTGGAGAGGATGGTACAGGTTAACTATGGAGTTGTAATGCAGTGATGCATAAACTCACTATTCGGGGTATTTGAAATGAAGTACTGCAGCCATAAAGAAAATTGAATCAATTGAGTGATTTACTGTAAAAAGAGAGAAGGGGAAGAAAATAATTTGAATACTGAATGGGAGTTAAGCCTGGGTTATAAAGATACAGAAATTTGATAAAAACTAAAATGACAAATGAAGTGTGTTTAGCTTTTCCAGTTGCAAACTCCGTCTCACACGTAAAGTTTGTGTATGTCAAAAATGGCACCCTGGCCAGTTCAGTATGTGCTGGCACTTCAGTCTTCTCAGGCAGATGAGTGGTACAGCTAATTTTAAGCCAGCAGGAGAAGCTTGGATTTGATCCAAGCAGTCCTTTGTTTTCTGCCAGAAGAGGCCCATTCAGAGTTTCTGGGGTACCTTTACCTGGTGCTGTGTTGTGCTACTTTAGTGTACCACAAATATGAAGTCCGTTGCTGCTACTGCTAAGGTAGCGTGTGCTTTCCCATCTCTGCGTCTGAGAGAAGGAGAAGCTGCAGCTGCTAACAGGAGATGTTAGCAAAAAAACAAATTTCATTATCTTCCTTCTTAGCTCCAGTAATTTTCCTTTATACCTCCTCTTGATGGGAGAAACAGGAAATGTTGCTGATAAAGTATCATGGGCTCAAGTGGCTATTGCCTATTTTCTGAGAAACAGCATTGCACATGCGGCTTACAGTGTTCCTAAGAGCAGCTGAGAAGATTTGTGAGAAAAATTCAGTAATCAAAACATCAGAAAATCAATTATAAACACACTGGAAAATGCTCTTATTTCAAAATTGGTCAGCATGACTACTACCTCATGGTTTTGCCATTTTAATTTCAACGTGCTTCTAGCTGATATTATCATCAGCATCTAGAGTGAATGGAGATCAACGCTGCATGCCGTTTGAAAGCTGTGATTATAAGCTTCCAGCTGGAATCCACATTTGCTTTAGTTCCATCAGTTATGCCAGAACAGCCTCATGAAGTAATGTGAGGGTAGAAACAAGACAAAATAGAACCAAAAAGAGACAAATCTTCTGTTGTAAAGTCCATCAGCTAGCGCATATTGCTAAGACTAATTGTCAACCTAGAATTCTAGGAAACCATTAAAATTTTTAAGAATTACAGGAGTTCCAGGTTGGTTTCTGTACTTAAAATCCTCAAGTCCATGCAGAAGATAGAAATGCTGACACCAAAGAGTCCAGCACCTTTTGAAACAGTCCTGGGTAGGAAGCCTTACGTTCTTAATTTGGATTTTGTTCAGTAAACTTGCGGACCACACTCTCGGTAACTTCAGTGACAGCTTTAACACTGATCCTTTCCCTAGAAGTGGTCACTGCACTGGCGCTTACCAGGGCTGCAATCAGCTGAGTGCTTTTCAGAGATTTATCAGAGAGATAAATTGAGGAGGGTGGGGTTGCAAGGTATATCAACCATCATGACACATTAGGTCTTTATGCTAAAGTAGGAGACAAAGAGAGATTTGCTTTTCCAGGAGGTCATGCTTGATTCCTAAGAGAGGGAATTGCAGGAGGGCAGCTAAGATATCTGAGTGCCCTGTATCAGGGCTTCCTGATCTTAAGGACCATCTTGAGAATGGTCAGTTTGCCGCTTTTCTGTGGAAGGAACACAAGTAAAGATTAATTTGGGTGCTGAGTGGGGTAATTGTCCCAAAAGTCTTTTATAAAGTGATAATTTACTCTAAAAGATTATAGGACTCTAAAATACTGTTGCTGCTAGGGAATTTTTCTTCTTGGTAACTCTAATATATTACACTTAAATTTATATAATGCTGTTAGTCTCATATTTCAGACTGTTTTCCATTTTCTTTGATTGCTCTGCTATATTTAGTAACACGCTAGAGAGGGCTCAAGATGAACAAGAGAAAGTGTGTATGAGTGTGTGTGTCTGTGGATGGTGGAGGAGCAGATGCAATTTTAAAGCTGGATACAATCTCCAGACAGAAGTGTCTCTGTTGACGTCAAAGAAAGGTCGTAGCTGCTTGAAGAAGCAGCACAACACGAACAACTGAGCCCTGGGAGAAGGCTTATTCTCTACTAAAGTAAAATTTATACCATAGCAGCTGGATTGAGCTCCTGGTCTGTCTGGTTTCTTTGAGATGCTGATGGTTCAGCCCCATGAGGAGAAGCTGTCTTAAGGCAAGTGCATGCTCGACAATCTCATTTGAGGCTGTTCAAGGAATCCTGTTCAAGAGCATTCAGTGTGTGTGCCGACAGCATCACAGCAAAGGCAAGCCTCCTGAGGAGCTGCTTCTGCAAGCAAGCAGAGTCTCCATTTCTGGGAGCCATTGTGATAGCTGCACAGCCGGGTGACAAACTGACATGTGAACCACACACAAGTAGAAAATCCTGCATGAATATGCAATGTTCTCGTGGCTGCAGTTGGCCATCACAGCTTGAGGGGTCCCATGAAGATCATCTACTGTGGGATCTGACTGGAAACAAGACTTTTGTCTACTCTTGACACACTAAGAAAAGCATTTTCTAGCAAGAAGTAGGCTCTCATTAAAACCAAAATTGCAAAAAGTATTTTTTGTGGTGAACAGTGCTAGAGTAGGGTAAAAACGGGAGGGAGGAATAATGACACTCCAGACCAAATGATACTGGTTTATGATATCAGGATGTTCCAGACCTAATTATAGATGTCTAAAGTGACTCTAAAGGTATCTAATCCAAGTCTATCCAGGATAATAAATTTCAAATAATAAGCATTAGCTGCTACAATCAGATTTGTAAAAATCAGAAGCTCACGCTAGGATATGGAAGAGTGGCTGCAGTTGCTGCCCTTGTCCTTCCTGAACGCAGGTGGACTGTTGAGCTTCCAAGTACCAACCTCTGTACTTAATAACCGTAGAGAAATATCTCTTGCAATGACTTAGGGAAACCTGAACGTATACCTGCGTGCACCTTTTGTGGATGTCTCTCAGACCTGCATTGTGAAGCTGTGGTCTCTACGTTGCTTTTAATCCTGAAAAGTCATATGAGGGATATGCAACAGAGCCATCCAACCATCCTCGTAGGTTCAGCAAATACGGAGCTGAGGTCTTGTTCTGAAAAATACCTTAATAAGGCACTTCGGTAAGGTGTGTTGTGCATTTTTTCTACAAATCTCAACTCTGCAGTGGAGTCGCCTAATAATGATGGTTTAATAAAGTGGCTAGACTTGTCCTAGTGCGCTATCTGTCTGTAGCATCTATTGTATCCCCCAGAAGCATCCTCAGAGAAAGTCATTGCATTCCTCTGGTAGATGGTCTGCAAATAATTGAGGTGTCACAGTACACAAAAGTCCTGGATTGCTGCACAGGATCTCCTCAGAGAAGGTAAGAACATTTATGGGTTAGTGTAACTTCACAAATGAAAAGGAAGTGGCACCTATTTTGTATGTTCAGACATTGTCATTACTATCTCATAATTAAATTTAGCTTTCTCTGCTTCTTACTTGACTGTAATTCTTCTGAGCAGTTTGTTGAGGTCAATGTCCTGCATAATAGTCTTTACAGAAGCAATGCAGTGAGCCTCTTCACTATTAGTAAAATCAACCCTTTTTTTGAGCTTTTCTGGTCATGCTATGTGCTAAACAAATAAAATGTTCCCTGCATAAAGCCTTACAGCAAAGACCCAACTACTTTAAGCTGCTAGGAGGCTTAAGTAGTATTAAGAGCACAGTTCTCTCTGTGACATTATTTTATTAAAGCAAGACTCTTTACCCGAACGGGTGATACTTATTTTTCTTAGGTAAATGCTTTAGAGGCCAAGTAGAGAAGACCTCCGAAGGCTTTAAATGTAGGAATATGAAAGCAGCAAAGAAATTGAAGCTGAACTGCAAGCAGTTATATTTCCCCTGTGTTTTAAGTATGTACTCAGCTGTTTGCCTTGGATGATTCCAACTCCATATATTTTACCCTAAGGATCTCAAATTCCAAGGATGAGATTTGAGGACACTGTGATGTCTTTTAATACTGATACTGTGGTGATAATAAGTGAAGCTGATGGGATTTTTCTTTGTTGTGTATCCTGTAACTGCTGTTCTTAGGAAAGCAAGTGAAATATTTGACTTCTAGTTGCTTCCATTAAAAAGGAAAAGGGGAAGGGGAAGAGGGAAGAGGGAAAACAAACATAATTGAAGTTTGTTGTGGAAATGAATATAGTGGTGCTGTTTGTCCTTGAAAGTGCAGTACAGAAGGAATATTTAGTGTACTGCATATTCTATTTTTCTATAATCATATTAGTGGTGACATTTAATAATAGTTGCTGGAGATACTGCATACAAAGTTCTTTTAATATGGTGGATATCATTCATCCTGTAACCAAAATTAGCACGTTTGGGATCTATTTTGTGTTAACCAGTAACAATGCCTCAAAATTTAAGAAGCTCTTCTGCTTCATGATAATTTTTTTTTCTGGAAGTCACCTCTGACAGAAGCACAGTTCTTCTGTCTTTAAATAGAGACTTATTTTTCTCTTTTCGTGACTAGACCTCATCCACTATTTTGAAAACTATTTTTAGCTAGGAGGAGTGTACTACAGTCATTCATCCTCTTGCCTCTGTCAGTTGTTGAAAGTGCAAGTCAAGGGAACTCTGATGTGACCATGCTTCTCAGAGGATTTGTTTACGCCTTAGGGTTTGTATACATATGGGCTTCATCATATGTTTGCAAGGAATAAATATTTCCTGCATCCATACTTACAAAGAGCTTTTTTTATTTTTTGCATATAGTCATTTGTGACAGCTCCTGAGAATATATGTGGGAGGGGAGCAGATATGCCTCTTCAGCCTAATTATATTTTGAGTTTCTGTTTTGATGTATTTTTAATTTTGTTATTGGTTGATGTAGATTAGTGGTTTTGATGCAGTATATGTCTTCAAAGATATTTCGCAGGTTAACTCAGAAGTTGAACAGCTGTTTGCAGTGAGCTGCTGCTGGTACACGGGAACCGGTTCGGGAGTGGTAAACTTCTGAGTTAGAATGAGATGTACTGATGGATATAGACAAAATAAGGAACTAAAGATAAAATACTGTCTTAGAAAACACAATTGTGCCTTAAAGTGAAACTCAGCATTTAGTAGCTTGTTTAAGTTGCCAAATATACTAGTTTGAAAATTTGCTATAAACTTGTTGCTGTAGAGTCTGGAGTAGCTTTTAAGTCAAAAAGCTGCTGAAAGAATGCAGTAGAAACTGGAAATTAAATGGCGGGCAACATCTGGGGTCTTACTAGTTTAGTGGTAGTCAGCTTCAGACTAGTTAAGAGGGATGTACGTAATGTGGAGGATTTTCTGGCAGCAAAATTGTAATTGCATTCTACAAAGGATGAAACTTTTAAAAATAAGCAGTTAGTATAGTTAGTCTTCAAGGAAATAAAAAAAAATCATTAAAATGTTATTTTTACAGTTGAATAGTACCCCCAGCATGAGTCTTATTTACTAATCTCATGATTGTGCTGAGATGATGAATTACCACATCCAGGACATTCTGATTAAAGGCTGTCCATCTTGTTGTGCAGTTTTGACTTGGACTGACGGATTACACAGCAAAGGATCCGATTTGCAGCTGCGCTTCCTTTCATTTTAAGGGGTGATTTGAGGACACTAAGCAGGTATACCATCTTGAACTAAATCCATAAAATATGAAAGAAATTGAAGCAAGAAGTAATTGAGCTAATATATTGAGACATTTCTGTAGTTTCCATAGCTGTTAGCTTTGTGGCAAAGGTAGATTCCAGAGATACTTGTATTGCTGCAGGAGGTGCGTATTTAGTTATCCTTTGGTTTACAGCCCTTCACAGTAGCAGCTCTTCTGTGCAAGGTTCATTCTGTTTCCCATGCTTGCCTTTTAATTGATAGTGAATCTGAAACTGCCAGCTACTATGTATGGTATTAATTAACACACCTGTAATTCATGAACCAATGATATGATTGGATTAACTGTCCATCATGTCACCGTTATTCTCTGTGTTTTCTCCGGCTTTTCTGTAGGTGTTGTTACCTGCATACCATTAGGAATGTGAAACGTGCTAGAATTAGTGGACACCATGCTCTCAGCCTCTGATGGCTGGGATGGAGAGAGCTGCTTTCCTTGCAGATTTAAAGCAACATCTATGGTAAACCTTTTGCGTAGGGGTTCCTAAAAACCGTGAACAATTTACTTCAGACTCTTCATTGGATAACATTTTGGACTAAACTTTTATTCCTGAAGTTGTTCTTTTTAGCTGGTGTTCTGATTTAAATGCATTTCTTTTCTTGTCAAGACCACAGAAATTGGGAAACTGCGGTGAGCAAAGAGGGAAGATGGTGCAGCTAGAGCAGAGGCCTGGAAGAGCTCAGGTTTTATCTGCCTCTGCTGCTGGTTTCTGATGTGTGTTTCCATTAATCTTGCAGCCTTTTTCTTCTTTAAAAAAAAAAACAAACACAAACCAGTAAGAAGTCATCTGATTGCAAGGGATCATCAAAATGTAAAGCTGGTACATCACAGCCTCTTTGTCCCTTATGCCATTATACCTGGTTTACCTGGCAAAAATACTATGTTGGGTTTTCAAGGAAGGGAAGAGGAAGCCAACAAGGAAATAATTCCTTTATTCAAATCTTCCCTGTAGTGAGCTTACGTTTTCATACTAGCTATTTACTGTGCACTTTTGAAGTTGCACTTGACTTCCAGTAGAAGTCTGCATATAACCACCTAGCTTCTCTAGAGCACATAGACCATGATTTAGGAGAAGCCAGTGGTACTATATCTTTTCAACAGATAGTTACTGATGCATTCTATCACAGTACTGCTGTCTGAGAGAGGTCGGTGTTAATCCCGTATATTTTACAGCCGCATGCATGTCTCTGTTTCCTTAATGTGCGTGTTACAAATAGATGTACTTTCAACTGAATTCGCAGTTTGGTGTTGGAGGCAGAAAAGTAAGTGTGAAGAGGTCGACCACAGGCGGTCTGCAGCTAAAGAAGGTGCCTGAGAGACAATTCTAGTAACCCCTAAGCAGTTGCCTGATTTTAAAGCATGCCCTGCTTAGAACTTAGAACTTAGATATTTGTAGGTGACTATCTTTGCCCCTCCAGTTTTGCATGAAAGCATAAATGCTGTGCATTTTCTCCAGTTGATCAAAACGAAAACACACAAGTAGCAAAAGCCAAAGTTGTGGCTCTGCCACCTTGTCTTTGCTTCCACTTTATGCTTATTTCTACCCACCTCTCACAAAAATTGATGTAGCTGCTCTTCTATAGTAACCATTTTACAGATTTGAAAGGGCTAAGCTTCTTATTTCCCTTTAGAAATGTTGATGGCTAGATTTGCAAGTAAATGTAAAAATTTTAGGGAGCTATTTACAGACTCTAATGGATGTGAATTTTTTTCTGAGAAAAAGGCAGGTAGTTTAGACCCATTTTACAGGAGAGCAAAGACTCAAATATTCAGAGGTTTGTCCAGATTCACAGAGGCAGGGTAAATGTAGGGCTATAGAAGTTTTCTTTGGTAGTGGGAAGGTCAGACCCCTGTATTCCCATGCAATGAGAGAGACCCATGTGGTTTGAGGACTTGAACAGAGGTTAATGGTTCTGGTACACAGATCTAGTTGCAAGTTAAGTGAAAATGGATAAATGACTTCAGCAGCATTATGGGTGTATGTGCACCTTTTTCTTAAATTGGTAACTTGAGTATGCAGATCCTGCCGACAGTGACACAAATTTGTTAGTGGTGTCCACTTACAAAATAGTTTGAGTATCGGTGGATCTTCCATGTTGGGGAGTCTGTGAAGCCTCTGGAATGGTTACAGTACGTTTTCAGTGAAATTATTCTGATGAACTTTCGATCTTGTAAAATGAAATCACAACATGCAAAGTAGCATGTCTAGATATTTTTAGAAATTTTTACTTCTCAAAATGAAGCTTCTAGCTGCTGCCAGGTGAAAGGAAGATGGATTCCTTGCATGCCCCTTGTGTGTGCTTCCTCATGTGGGGTTGCACACCCCAATTCTACCCCCTGCTTCACATTGGCTCCCACTGGAGTAATTTGAAAAGTGTGTACTTCTGCAAAAAGTACAGTAATCCTACTTTTGAAGGTAGTCTTTAAATTCCATATTAGTGTTCTTTCTTTGAAAAAAAGAGTATTTGTGTGAGGTAAAAGAATCTAAATATTATGAAATCTGTAGAGCGTTCTCTGAGTTATGATACACTGGTGTCTTACCCTTATTAGGCACCAATATTTGTTTCCGACAGATTTATTTACGATAAATTTTAGTAGTGGAACTAGTTTGCCTTTTTACATCAACATTTAGAGAAGTTTTCTTACTGCTAAGACAAAGTTGTTTATCTCCATGCATTGAATGGCATTATTGTAGTACAGGGCCACAGGGGTTAATCTCTCATGCTTACACATGAAAATTGGTATGCAAGTGGGAGGTTGAATGAGTGGTGGGAGGCTTTTATCCCTTCTCCCTGGAACAGTTTGGCCAAGCTTGTATGAGAGCAACAAGACGCATGCCTCTGTTGTCCTGTTAAAGAACAGTGGGCTTCTGTTGTATTCCTGTTAAATGCAACCTCTGTGGTATTTTTAACAGGGAGTAGATTCCTTGTTCATGCATGTTTCTGAAAAAAAGGGACACGCAGATGAATAAAAGTCGTAGGCTGATGCTACATCACGTATCTGCTAGCCAGGCTGGCTGAGAAACAGGATTGTCAACTGGGGACACAAACTGGCATTTCTGCAAAATATTATTCTGCGCGAGCTTCTTCTAAATAGTTTGAACAGCCTTGGAGAACTGAGCTGGTAGGGTCAAAAATTGGTATGGAGAAGGATGAGGCTAAGGGAGTGAGCAGCAAATACAAACCCACACTGCCAAGCAGCAGATACCTGTCTGTGTTGGCATCCTATTGGAAATATATGTGTAGTCCACTTGGAACTGGTTTGTAGTGGAGACAGAAGAGGAGATGAAGGGTTTAGTGACTAAAGAGAGGATTTCTGCTAATTCACATACATTAAGTTTAGGGAAGTGCCTCAGAGGGGAAAAAACCCAAACCCCAAAGTGCTGTGGCTACGGTCTTCAAAACTGGAGACTCCCAAATTCTCAGGGTATGAATGCACAGGGGTGAGCTGCAGGCAAAGTCCTGAACTTGCCTTCACCAGGAACAAGTGAAGTTCTCAATCTCAGCTTCTCAAACCAGCCTCAAAGTGTCTTGGTTTCCTGGCTGAAATAGGAAGCCTGGTGCTAATTTCCATCACAAAGATTCCACATCAGAGATGAATCTATTAATATTTATTGGAAGTGTTATGTGACAATGCTAAGGGCCTATATGATTCTGTAAAATGAAGGATTGCAGAACCTTCTGCATACATTTTTTCAATATTGTGATATAAAGCCCATTTGGTAATGAAGTTGAGATCTTGCGTAGCCTGGCTTCGGCAGCCCTGATGCATACAGGTCCTTCAAAGGGATACTGTTGTACAGATTGTTTTTAACTGGGGAGTTGACATTTCTCAGTCTGCTGAAACTGAAGGCACGTGCTGAAGTCTTCTGAGGAAACCACTTGTGTGTTTAAGAGGTGAATTTCCAATGGTATATATAAGGACTGTTTGAACTGTTTGCTGTTCTCGCATTCAATTTTTTAGTACTTGTCAATGCATTTTATATCTCCATATATTAAGTAGTAATTTAAAAAAAGAGTGAACTTGTTTTCTACAATGTTTTATTTCTGGTTATGTTTTTACCAGAGACTTATTCCATCAGCAGCAACGACTTCACCTTCTCACTTGTAAATCTGTGAGCTGTAGGACAGATCAATGGGAATCTAGTGCACGGCTTGTATGTAGGAAGATTACAAACCCCTTTATTTTTATTTTTTTGTTGCAGAAAATACTAAACAATCTCCTTGGACAGAAAAGCTTAATATGGTGACTGTACAAATAGAGAGGAGGAGGGAATGTGGTGAGAGAGGAATACTTCTGCCCAGACAACCTTTCAGTTTCTCTGATGAACCAGAAGGGCGTTTAATTCAGGGGTTTTCCTTCTCTCTTGTTCATGTTGCTTCCTTACAGGAGCAGGCACTGAGGACTTGTTCCCCTTTCATTATCTGTTGCTTTAGGCTTTCACTCCATTTCCATGGTGATTGCAATTTTTTGAGAACTGGTCTAGAGCACAGTAAGACATGATGGTATTTTCATCATATTCTGTGCCACAGTATTGCCACTGGTACAGTGCTTATCACAGGGCTAAAAAGCCTGATGTAGAGCTGAACTGAGTGGAGAGGAATTATGTGTGTACCCAAGAGATGGTTCTTTTATGGCGAGGTTAGCCAAACAAGTCAACTGGATAATACATAGTTTCTCCCTCTTGTTGTGTGAAGGATTTGCTTACGTGCTTCTAATGTTGCACAAATCTGAGTTTCTAGAGATCTGCAGCTTTTTTCTAGACAGTAAAAGAAAACTTACTTCAGATGAAATAATGAAGATTTAAGTTGCGACTCAAGTCTTCCAGACTGCTTAGATGTTTCATAGTCTGAGTATTTTAAAGTGCTGGGTGTTTCTGAGCCTAATTTTTGTAGGCATTTTCAGAAAACAATAGTTCACTTTACAAAAAGATGGAAAATACATTGAGGATATCAGCTAATGTATAGACTTGTTGTAGCCCTTGTGCCTTAACCAGAACCAAAAGGAAGAGAATGGTAAGAAACCTGGCAGATAGTTGTAGCACTATAAATAAATCAAAACTAACCAGTATATGAGCAGGTGTATGTGCATCTGTGCAAGTAATGGTTTATGGCCAGTCGTGGATGTGTCTTGCTTTCAGATAAAGGTAGTTTTGTTAGCTCTTGAGGCAGAAGCCTGTGTTTTTATCACAGGCCTCCAGGCCCTGCTGTGCCTGCAGTGTGGAATGGCCATGGAGTGCAGAGCGGGTGACTGCCTGAAGTCCTGGGCAGAAGGTGATCTCCTTATTTATTTTATCCGTTTACTTGGCACCACAGGAACACGTTTTTGATGTTCACTCTAGAGAGCTGCCCCTGCCCAAATCTCCATGTGGGGCTTTTACGCTGCTGACCCGGCAGCAGTGCAGGGGTGGAGGCTGAGGAGTAGCTCCCGGCTTGCTGCAGGGAGCCGAGCATCGTCACGCTCCTGGACTGGGCTCCCCTGGTCCCCAGGAGGGAGAGCCAAGCACAGTAGCCTGCTTTAGCTCAAACTTTATCACTCTTCTGCTTGTTAAAGGAGAAATATGGGGTAGGAGGGAGAATGTTTAATCTTTCTCCTGCTTTCCCTCAGATTCCTCTATCTTGCTGCTGTCCTAGATGTCACAGCCCGTTTTTTATTAAGCTTTAGGCAAGCGCTGACTAAGGATTTAGAGATCACCATGTGAGACAGAAAAGCAGCCAGGCTTAACAGCTAAGAAGGGATTTGTTTAGGTAAATATAAAACCAATATTTAGAGAAGAGCATGCGGCATGAAGTGTGATCGCACTTGTTGTCAGTTCTTTTCTGTGATAATAGTCAGGTTTTGGGCACTACTCCATTTCTTAATGAAATAATTTCCAACTGACTTCGAATGCAGTTGGATTGAACACTTTTAAGAAATCATTCTAAACCTCTCATATGCTTCTAGTGTTTTATGTAGAAAAGGTCAGATTTTTTAATTTGAAACTGATGATCACAGGCCTGTTGCCTGCAGGACTCCCAAGCAGGTTCTTCAGGAATGGATATTTGTATTTTGCAGAGCCCTTCTGAAGCCAGTAGCATCTTCTGTTGGCTTTAACATTTACTTCTCAGGTAACTTTGGAAATTCAGGACCTGGTGGTGTGCACTGGATTGAAGGCTAGGTTTAATTTAACCCTTCTCTGGATGGGGGTGGAAAAGAAGAGATAAATGTTTAATCAGGAACGATGTATTTTTTTGTTGCTCTAAAGAAAATTGCTCCTTTCTCTGGGTAAGAAAATTGCCCTTTCTTTGAGAAGGCAAGTAAAAGCCTTGCACTGAAAAGACCGATCACTATGACGACTGAATGATTTAAGGGAAGGGTCATGATGAACTTCCTTTCTAATACCTGCAGTGATGCATTTTGCTTTTTTTATTTTCACTTTCAATATGTATTCAATATGAAGTTTTTAAAATTTGAAAAATACCAATGATTAACTTTGCATGTATAGTTTAGCATAGTATTCTTTATTTACAAAATTTTAATTGATAGCTTCTGTTCAGTACTGATGTGATCTATAAAAATGGTCAGAACTGTCAGTACATATGAAAGGAACAAGAATTTTCCATCTGCTCTTGTAAATGTGTATTGTAATTACATTTCCTTGTGCTTTTTTAAGTATAAGGGCTGTCAAGTCATCAGTGTCACTGCCAGTGTTCGGCAACAATAAAGCATGAAAATGTGGAAAAGGGCCATGCTGGCAGCAGTGCTGTTTGTTACAAGTTTTATCTGAAGCAGTAGAGAAGAAAAATCTTACTGTTGCAGTTCAGCAGACGTGGGGAGAACATGCTTAATGTTAGTAGCAGGCTCAGTGCTCTTGCCTGTCCATAATGGTCACTTCTGCTATAACTAGACCGTGATCCAGGTAGAATTCTAGTATCCAATGTATACTTGTGTGGTTTTTTATTTGTTTAATGATTTGTTTAATTGTTAATTTTCTTGGCACCTTTTGCATATCAAGATCCAATTTTTGGTGGTGGTGGTTTATTTTTTGGGTTTTTTTTTGTTTGTTTTTGGGTTTTTGTTTTTGTTTTGTTTTTTGTTTGTTTTGTTTTGTTTTGTTTTTTTGTGGTTGTTGCTTGTTTTTTAAAGGTAGTTACCAGCACCAAGTCCCCAGTGAAGAAGATCTGCTCTTGAGATCAGAGTGAGGTCAGTAATTGCCATGAGCTGTGGAGCATATGTTGTCCCATGTTAGCTCTTTGTGCAATGACACGCAGAGAAGAATTGAGGAGGAAAGAGTGGTAAGTGGACTGTTGAATTGCGTGAAGCCATGTGGCAATTTGTGTGGGAGGTATGGCTTTGGTGGTGGCCAGAATGGTGCTTTGAACTGGGAAAGCATTTAATTTCCTTGTTTGCCGCATAAATCGTACATGCAAAACCTATTCGCTTCGTCTTTGTGTACCAGAAGAAAAGATGACTCTAAATGCTGGATTTTATGTTAGGTGATTCTAAATGCTGGATTTTCTGATTCTGTTGTTTCATTTAAATTACTTTATGCAACAATTTTTCAATAAATACTGGAAAGAGCTATTTTCCCTTGTAAATTTGTTTTAGATAAAGAAAATCAATATCATGTTCCCATAGGTTGAGTTTTTTAGAATGTGCACTTTCTCAGTTGAAGCATCTTTGGTAGCATTAGGTATGCTAAAACATAAAGGGGACTGACTGACATTTCCTGGAAAGAAAGATCAAAGAGCATAAGGATTGTGCAAAATAGGGATCAGTTGTGTTACTCAGTTTCCTAGGGAATTTGAAAGAAAATTTAAAGCACTTCTACTTTTAAAATATTTAAAGATTTACACAGCTCACTGGTCAACTTACTTTTGAACTAATGAACATAAAAGCAGAACTAATTAATTAGCTTTTTCATCTCTAGAAAACTTTAAAATTAAACTTAATCATAATTAATGAAATTAATACACAGATGTCTTTGAAAGGAGAGTGAAGAACTGAGGCTACAACCTTCTGTTTCATTGCATAATTTACTCAATCTGTTTGCCTTGAAGATGTGATTCCTCTTGTTCTGCTGGTTCAAATTCATACCTTCGCTGAACAACGCTCTGATGAAGTTTCCCATGACTGCACCAATTGATACTGGGAACGAACCTACTTTTTCTGGCTTCCCTTTGGGAATATGGTAAACTTTTCAAAGGCTTCTGCTGCAAGTAGGTTGAAGGGATCCAGCAATCTCGAGTCAGTAGCTGTTTCATCCCTGGCAGTTCCCATGTGTATCTTGGGATGGTATGAGTTCTGCACCTTCACACTTGTGCATTGTAACATTCCTCTTAGGTGCCAGTTAGCTGCTGGTAAAAAGCCATACACGTTTGCCCTGTCTCTTTGAAGTGGATGCCTCTGGGCTATTCCTGAGTCTTGTGACTGCTGACAGTTTTTCTGGTTTTGCCTGCACTTCATGGAGGACTTGCAAGCAGACAGGGTAAACTAGGCCCTCATCTTCCCCTCTGCAAATCTGCGCCTGGCCCTCGTTACACTTTTCCAGAGAAAACGTGATGCATGCATGTGCTATTACCAAGATACTTGCTTGTATTCCAGACCTTCAGAAGTCTGCATGATGTGCAGTGCTGCATCTTACAATGTTAACACATCGAACGCAGAAAAAAATTAAGTCAAGAGTAAAGAAAATAGGGAAGCATGTTAATGCGAAGACAAACACAAGAAAGGATGACCCTGGCTTGCTTATGTATATATATACTCTTACTTTTTTTGAGACCAAGATGAGAGAACTTCAGCACTGACCTCTCTGTTTCCCTTTAGGCGTTGTGTACAAGTTTGAGCTCCATAAATTAGCAGGAAGAGGTCCTTTTGTTATGTGTGAATAGCAGCTTGCATTGCAGGCTGAGATGCTAGCCTGAGACTGCAAAATGCTGTGTGATGCGTGCTTCTTTTTCTTCCCCCCCGCCCCAGCCGTTAACTTATTCAGCCTCCATCAAATGTGAAGTTAGGAGGTCATTTGACCCTTGCAGAATTAAGCTCTGAATTTTTAAAAATAAAACCAGTAAGATTTGCAGAGTGGGGTCCAGAGTGCATAATAAATCATTTAAAAAGGATCCCATAAAGCAGCCTTTGAGCTAGTATTTTAAAAATACAATTTGGAAGTATATTGAACTATATTATTTACTCAGTTAGAATAGTTTAGTAAGCTTCTCAAAATCCTTCTCACACTTGTGTTTTTGAAAGCAATTTTAAAAAAATTTGAAAAATATTTCTCATGGTAGCCCACAAGTCTGTGTTGCTAGCCCAGAAGCTTGGTTGTGGAGTGGGTAGCAGTATGTTGTTTGATGCTGATTCTGCTGCCGCTCTCACTGTTAGTGTGTTTTAGGTGTGGAAGACCCTGAAGTGAGTTAGTATTGAATGTTTGAAGTTATCCTTGCTTTCCACTACCTCACTGGTAAAGCTGTGTCAAGCCAGCCTCAGTACTCTGTCACGACAAAGCAGAGTCCGTTGTTGTACGCATCCCTTAGTGCCCTCATAATTTTTCCCTCCTCCGTTATCTGGGATGGTTCTGCTTCCTTCTGCCCTGTATAGCAGCGTGCCGGCAGTGGAGTCATCTGCCTGCCCTGGGCTGTTGCCCAAATGACTGGCTGGGGATACAAATGTTGCCTGTATTTCCTCCATGTCATCCTTAGGATATGTTGGACTGTCACTAATGGTCAGAATAAGACCTTAATTTTCTCTGATCTCTTCTGCCAGGCCAGTATAGGTTAGACAGTTTGCAGTTTGCCTTTTTATTTGCTTTGTGGTGCTTTGGGCAGGCGTGGGGTTAGGGTTTTTCTCAGCTTAGGAAGTGTGCAGGAGAGAGCTCATGCACTCCCATAGGTTTCTCAAGGGAGATGTGTTCTGGCATTCAGAGCTGCGGCTCTTGGCCCTTTTATTCTGAGTAAATAAATTTGCTCCTGAAAAGAAAGCAAATATGTAACTTTATTACTTAGGTGTTTTCCATGAATGTGCTAGGCAACCATGAGATTTTATTGTAAGCAGACAAATTTCCTGGTCCATCCTTAACACAGCTCCTTTCCGGAGGAGTTTGGTTGTTTAAAACCTACATTTTTGTATATTGCCAGGAAGCAATCATGACATCCCTTATTAAGATGAAAAGTTAATAAGAATTTACCCTCCGATTCTCTGCAGAGAGGCTGATTCATTGTTCAGGCCAGTCTGGAGCAAGGCTCTCTTCTGGACTGAAATGCTGGCGGTAAATGGATGGAATAGATGGATGATTGGATTATCAAGCTGCGTAATACAACTAAGCCCCCAGATGTTTTTGTTACTGTATTTTATTGTGTTCAGTGCTCAAAGAACATAACAGAAAAGGATGTTGAAGTCCATTTTTACTTACTATACCAAAATAGGCATCAAAACGAGAGGAAGTGGAATAGAGATTTTTTTACACATGAGGAAAGAAGTTGATAGAAAAGCAAGCATGAAGGCAGAAACCTGTCAAAACGTAATTCATTAAATCTAGGCAATTTGTCACTAAACTCTTTTATTATCAATCTCTAAAGTTTACAAAATGGAAAGGATTATCAGATGTTTATCATAGGTTATCAGAATAAAAGCTATTTATACATTTGATGAAGCATTCCTCCAGGACGTATTTTTCTGTATTGTTTTGCTGCTGCAGTTGAAAGCATTGTTGATATTCACAGCTAAACAGTTTTTTAGGAGTTTTTATTTTATTGTTCAAACTCATAAAGCCATCTCAATAAAATGTGGTGTACTTGTTCCTAGATCAGATAAAATGCTGTAATATATGTGTTCATTTTTTCATTTCAGATTTGAAATCTCTGATGCAAATAACCTTTATATGTTTGCTTTTTCACAGTCTAGGCGGAAGAGTATTGCATTAGGAAAGCTGAATCTTTGTCCTTGACGTGGATTAATGTCTCTATGTTCAGGAGAAAAGCTGAGTTGAGTCTAATTTATGTAGCTCTGACAGGATGCTGTTAAAGGCTGGTTGTTTATTGATACTGTTTTGGTTGCATTAGTTCATTTGCTGTGTGTTGTACAGCATATTTGCTCTTCTTTTCCAATACTGCCAATAGCAAATGTATGAACACCACTCCCAAAATTGCAAGATTGTCATATAAGAGAAGCAAACTGTATTTACACAATGCAGTTTGTGTCTTTTTTCACCTTTTGGTGAGGAGGGCGGATGGGTGGGTTGTCCTTAGCTTGGGGTGCAGTTTTAATGCAATAATTGGAGCTGTCATTGTCAATCCCCTGATGTCACCCCTGACACTGGGTGATGTGCAGTAGGAGATGGATGTGATAGAGAAAGGCAGGATCTGATTGTGCAGTTGAGAGGTTGAGACTTGCTCCTGTTGTACCCCCTGTTTTGGAGTATGGTCGTTTCTCTTTTGGTGATCAGAAAAAGAAACTGAAAGAAGTATGTGATAAGTTAATGTGTCAGAGTCTTTGTTCATGTGCGCTGCGTAATTATCTGACAATTTTTTTTCAAGTAGAAGAATTTTTTTTAGCTTTCTGGTAATTTCAGAGCTCTCCAGCAGAGTCCATAGTTCAGAGTAGTGGGTGAGAGTGGGTAAAGTAAACTGGGAAATGCTCTTAATTAAAACGGAGGAAAGTCTGAAGTGGCCACACGGGGTCTAAAGTGGGTGAAACTGCCACTGGCTCTAGGCAGGATATATTTTCTGTGTCTGTTTCCTTCTGAGCTGAGCTTGACAAATATGAAATTCAGCTGAAGCATTCAGTGCATGGCTCTGAGGACTTGCCTTTTTTTGCCAGGAGGGAGGAGCCACGCTTATTTTCCCCCCGATGTAGGGTAAAATTAGGAAGTTGTTGTGCCGCAGTGAGATGGAAACCGTGACTGTCCCATAGCCGAGGCTGACATCTGGTCCCCTGTGGTTTCGGGGGTGGGAGTGCGCAATTTTGTCCCAGGGAAAGCTGCCTGCCTGCCTTCTGTTTCATTAATCTGTCATGAACTTATTGGAAATGGGTGTTTCCAGTGCCAATAAAAAGGGGTATCCATACCCCTTATTCTTTCCTGGATGCTAGCTCTGCATCAGCTGTTGCAGGGCAAGGCAGGAGGCACCAGTGCAGAAAAATCACTCCGCTTTGGGAGCTCGAGTGCAACAGTGTGTACTGAGCAAAGGGCTGGAAACTCACTGGACTCAGGACAGCTGTTCTCACATCAAATCCTGGCTTTGCCCCGCAATTTATAAGAAACTGCAAGCCTGTAACTCTCACCTAAAATGAGCAACTTAACTGCTTTCAGCATAAACTAGGCAGCCAAACTGATTGTCACATGGGATTTTCCTAATGCTCAAATGCATTGTTGTTCCTTCCATACTTTTTGGAGAAAGTGTATCTAAACTTCATGGCTGTTGAAAATTTCAGAAGCTGTTGGAATGGTGAAGTTTTACATAATTTTAAAAGATGATGCTGAAAACAAGGTAGAGGTTTGAAACAGATGCTTGACTATGTATATTGTAAGATTGTAGTCTGGTTGCTCTGTGAAAAGTTTCATCTGATATGGTGCTCCACGTTGGCTGCTCATAGCTGTTTCATAGACTCAGTAAAATAAGGATGAGACTGTATTTAAAAAATTTTTAGGAAAAGCTGTGCTCAAAACTTTGGAATGTATTCTGACCTCTGAGAAAGGGGGTATTATGAAATGTGACAGCATATATATATTTTAAAATAACAGGTTTTGAGTGCTGTCAAATAGATCATAGACCTTCATTAAACCGATTTGATCGAAGGAGATTGTTCTAGATAGATAGCCTTTTTTTTTTTTTAGTATTTTTATTTTAGTAAAAATGTTCATAGGGAATTATGGTGCTCCATGGTGCTATGCTGACAGTTTAACTGAAGCATGATTTTTTCCAAGTTTGTGTTGTAAAGCTTGTAGTGCTGTAGAATAAACCTGCAACAGAATCTGCAGATCTTCAAGCTCTTTTTTTTAAAGCTTTAAATCAAGATTGACTGCCTCACCTGAAGATATGCTGTAGAAAAAATGCAATTACTGAGTTTGACAAAAGATAAAGCTGGCTAGTATGAGACATAAATTGGATGAAATTGTATATTCCAAATTATACAGACAGCCAAATGATCTAATGGCCTTCTCTAATTTTAGAATCCTTTAGTCCTTTTTCTTGGAATCTTTCTTATATATAAAGTGTGGATGTGTGTGTGTGTATAGACACGTGCATAAAAAAGTATTGTGCGTGTATGTGTGAGAGGTATCAAAGATGCGTTGTAGGCTAGAAAATGAAGTGCTTTCTGTAAGCTGAATACATGATGATGGTCAGCATTTTTGATCTATTGGCCATTGCTATTATAGAATCTTAAATTAATATTTCAAGACTAATATCTGCTGCTCTCCAAGATAGCTATGTGTGAGTATGCACTGCAGGGAGTCAGTAGGGTCACAATTTAAATAGGTACTCATATGTAGAAATAAATATTGCCATTTAATTATTGAAATGCCTTTCAACCACACTGAGAAGCTGTGTCCTTCAGTCGTTCATTTCTTTCTGATGGCAGTGCTCTAGTAACTGCTTATGCCTGCTGTCATGCCTTGCCTGTAACCCAATGTACCTTACAGTCAAATGCTCAGAGCTTGCACGCTGACATTCATTTGCTCATTTCTGTTTTCTGTTGAGAGAAGGTAACAAAGACAAAGCTTCAGAGCACGTCGGCTGTTGGGCGTTTTGATGTGCCCTTCACAGCCACATGGACTGAGGCTGGCCACCTGCTGTTGCGTGGCAGAGAGGAAGATGGGCAGGACTGGGAAGTGTTGGAGAAGACCGGGTGGTGGGACAGGGCAGCATAAGAGCGGGGTGTCAGTCCTGCACTAAGGTTTAAACACCTTGGAAAAAAGGGGATCTTCCATCTTGTCTAGAAGAGTACATCATGGTTTACTGGGTCTCCTGTCTTTGGTATGGTTGTGCTTAACTCTGGTACTTTCTTAGCTGATTTGGGAGTCCAGTCCTTTCCCTAAGGCTCTTTGGAGAATGTGTGAAGATGAAGATGGATGGGTTTGCATTACAGACAGAAGTACACTTGGTGGTGAAATCTTCCCCTGCTTCTCTGCCTTGCTTGTACTTGCTGCTCACGCTTGTATGTAGGGCACAGGGCTAAGGGTGTGCTGCATTGTGCAGGAAGGGTGCAAGGGCACTGAAATACCTACTTGCTCTCCTGCCCGTTTCCATGCTGGCTTTTTTCTCACTTTATTTCCCAAAAGTCCTTTTTGCTTTGCTGTGTCAGGCAGAAAGAGAAATCCATAAAGTTGCTCTGTGCTGTAAGACAAAGGTACCTTTTCTTCTTTGGTGTCATCGGCTCATTTCTTTAACTTCTCCAGGTTTGAAAAAGAGCATCGTTATAAAATAATTGCATCCTCAGGTTTTGCCATCAGTTTTGGCACAGTAGAGATGAAGCTGTCAGAGCTTTGCTTGTTATAATCTGCATGTCAGCCTTGTACTGGCTTTAGCTCTTTCTTAAGAGACTTTTAAAGATTTTTTTTTTTTCACATAAGCCTGTAGCAGCCATAGATGATCTCAGTGAAGAGAAGGGAAAATGTGGCCTTAGCCTTGTCCCAAATTACAAGACATTCAGCACAGATCTTTCAACACTTAGAGAGGAGAAAAAGAAACCTTACTTAACATTTTATCTTGAGATAATATTCAAAGCTGTTCATTCCTTTGTGAAGTTGCTCAGTTTTGGTCCTAACATTTGCTGTGGCTCTGCTTTTACTCTAAGTGTGACAGGAATGTAAAGAGAGACCTTTCTGATGCAACTGGTGACCTAGGAACCAGCTGTACAATGTATTTTTGAATGTTATTCTGTGTTATAATTTTTGACAGGTCTCCCCCCACTCACTTCACCACCTGTTGGTGAATAGGACTTTATTTCCAAAAAAATTGCTTTGGTGCTGAAATACCTGTAAACAAGGTACTTACTTACATTTTTTTTTTTTTTTTTTTTTTTTTTATTTTCCATGTTAGAATTTGACTTCTCTGGAGACTTGCTTGGGAGAACTACACTCTGCCTAATTGTATAAAAAATGTATTTTTCACTGTATGGCTTTCTTATCCACCGCTGCATATAATAAAATGAATACAAGTGATCCCATTCATTATCCTCCTCTGGTCTTCTCTTGTTTTAATGAGCTTTCCTCCACATCTGTTTGATTGCAATAGGCAGTGTGGATAGTTGAGGGAAGCTGGTCAGTGTGCATAGACAACCTCCACATTGTGAGCAATAAGCTGAATGACTTCCCAATGCTTTTCTTACATGCCAGCTACTGTGGAACATGTCAGACAACTCCCAGTGTTCAAACATATATTCTAAAGTCCTTTTTTTCCCTTTTTTTTTTTTTCAGTTTCATCAGAGAGTGAAAATGTTATAAATGCGAAAGACAGCAATTTGTGTCCTGAATAGACATATACAGTGTTTCTGTGAGATCAGAGTTTGCATTGGGAAAAAAGAGTTGTCATTTGGTATGTAATTCAGGGCTTTGCTTTCCAATTACCAGGTGCAAGAAGTGTTTGGAGTGTCCTAGGGTTTATTTCAGGGGTGAGGATGTTGAGATCTGAGAGTGACTACTGCTGAGAAGAATCAAGTGTGATGAGTTCCCAACTTTGTCAGAAAGGATGCATTTTAATAGTGTGTCGATATGTACCGTGACTCAAAGATGTAGAAAACAGACCAATGACTGAAACAGTAAAAAAGCTAGGTCAGTTTGCCTTTGATCTCTGCTGAGTGTGTGGGAACGGGAAGTCTGGGCAGAGACAGAATGATGAGTCTGACAGAGTAAGGGGGAAAAGTGGAATCTAGTAAGGGAGAAACAATTAATTTGTTATGGGACCTGTAAAGTCTATTGCTTTATTATCTTCTTTTTTGCAGTTGTGGTTAATGGAACAAGCCTGTAGAGCTATCAGTTTGGATTTTTGCCAGCCATTATTTAAAATGTGTTGTGTCTTCTGTGGTGGTATTCAGAAGAAATTCAGAAAGTTTTTATTTTAAATCTGCATTATATCTAATTGTTCTTAAAAGGGTGAAAAAAATACCTACCACGGTTGTAATTTTGTGAGATGATGATTACAGATGCCAGGGGAGTTCTGGCTGTGCTATTAAATGGAGGTCTTATTTTAGGTAGTGCTAATGAGGCAGTTCATGTGGCTTTCAAGGGCTGAATGACCTCCAGAAAGAGAGAAAGAAATGAAAAAATCCATCTAGCTCCCCCTACTACAAAAAAAAAGAACTTGCAAACTGGGAACTTTTTATTGACATAGAGGTATAAGCTTGTATGACATACAGAATGAGTTCCTCCTCTGATGGCCAACAGCTGGCTTTTACTAAATACAGTTGGGGTGCATTGGTGTAGGCACTATGTTCAAGGAGCGCTTCTGGAGGACTGCTTTCTCCAGTGTTTTTAATCTACTATAGATTTGTTTTTCTGAAGATTGAATGTCTAATCTCACAAATTTCATGTTGATTGTTTGCCTTCACAACAAGCATTTAACAATTGCGATTATTGCAAGGGCAGAAAATGTATTAATAAAAGGTTCTTTTCTGTGTAATTATTTCTGACAGGAAAATGTACTTGTGCATGTGTGTTTATAAAGCACTAGTTGAGCAGTTTGGAAGTAGTTTTTAATGGTAAAAATTTTCTTTCACTTCACCTAAAGAGAGTAAAGGAATAAAGCACTTTGGCAAGTGGGAAATGACCCAACATGATCCTTCGAGTTACAAAATTTCTGCAGTCAAAACACTTGGAAAAAGTGAGAGTGCCTCGTGCAGTACTGATAAAGACCAAATAGTTTTCTCAGAAAAGATTTACTTACCTTGGGCAGGTGAGCAAATGAGTATTTGAAAGAAAATTTGTGTCGATGGATTCTAAATTAATAAAAGGTAGGAGAGCTTTTTGTGCATCCTCACTGTCTTCCAATCCTTAAAAACCTTTCTGGATATCCTCAGAACGTATTATGGCAGCTGTCCTCTGAGGCGTTAATGATATGGTTATACGGTATGACTGTTGAACAGTTCGAGTGCATAGCATGGTGAGGATTCCTCAGTTAGCCAAAAGTTTTTACCTAGGCCTTTATCAGATGAGATTACTGTATGAGTTACACTGTCAGCTGGTTCGCTGGGAGCTGTTGACTTTGTCACTGTGGTTGAGAGTCTTGTGTGTCAGGAGACATGATCTGTGATTCACAGCACTTGTAGAGATTCGGCGTGCTTCAGAGTCGATACTGCCAGACGACTGACTACACCGCTGGGCTTGTGATTCTGGAGTAATCCATCTAATGGTAGATCAAATTCCCATAATATCTGGTCGTATATTCTGTAAGCTCTTAGCCTCATGCATCACTCTAATAGCCTTTCAAATGAGCGTTAATTCAGCACTCAGGAAATCTCTCCCTCTAGGGACTACCTTCCACGATCTTCCATTTCTTTCCCCTTCCCTCCCACCCCATGTCATGCTTACAAGTGCTCATGCTGTATGCCCTGTGAGAGGAGAGGGACATGGAGGATAACCCCAAGCGGGGGGGGGTGAGGCAGATCGGCTGCGGTGCCATTACCAGTGCTTACAGGGGGACCAGCTGCCCCCAACGACGATAGCTGCTCCCCTGCTCTGCTTATCTCTTCTTCCCACTTGCCCTTCTCTGCCTTGGCTGTACTTTCCCACTTGGTGTGGAGACAGCGGTGTGGCTGTTCTTGCATGACCCTCACCATCACTGGGGTTTCACCTGAAATGTCCTGCGAAGGGGCGTTCTTGCCCCTCACCAGTTGGTTGTTTTTCTGCGAGCAGCTTAACTGAGCTGTGCCAGACCATGCTGACTCTCTCTTCCGCCTGTGCTCGGGGAAGGGTCTTGTTTGGCTAGAGGTATTTTTGATTGCTTTTCTTTTTAAAAATACTTATTTTTGTATAGAAAGGGCACACTGCTCTCTATCTGTTAGGAAGGGTATACTTAAGGAACTATACTTGGAACAGGGTATGTGGGAGGCCTCATTTTCTGGGTTTGCTGAACCTACCGAGATGATTCAATGTTTCGTGGGGCAAAGGGAGGATTGTTGACCATCACCTGTACCAGGGGACATTAGTTAATTTTGTCAAAATCCTGATTTGGCTCTTAGGTTGCTTTGTAGGTGGGGGCTGAGAACTCGTTCTTGAAATCTCTCGTCTGCTTTGCTGGATGTGCTATGATCGTATCTTCTAGCTGTATCTTCCAAGTTAGTTTTGGTGTCGAGGATGCCAGAGAGAAAGCAGAGTCAGCTTTGCTGAGCAATGCTGGATGTTGAATAGAATGACAGATTTGTTGACAGAAGCACTCAGTTCCTTTTAAGAAATCAATAGTGCCTCCGATAGCATCACGAATGCTGCGCTAATGGAAGCTGTTACCAGAACTGAGCGGTTAATGCTGTGAGCCTTCTGTGAGGCTGTCACTTTAGGGACATAAAACCTAAATAGCCAAGTGTTGCCCATGTGCAGAGGGACAGAAAACGATGATGAGCCCTGTAAATGAATATTGCATTTGTGGTTTCTTCAGTGCCTGCCTGCCTGGCGACTTTTGAGAACTGGAGTATGTGAACTATAAATATTTCTCTTTTTGTCATTTATAATTTACTCCTGGGTCAGCATAATTTACTTGCATAATACCACTGAGGTCGGGAGCTGATTGTTTGAAAGCTGTTATCTGTGTTCACTCCTATTGACTAGGTTTTACTGTATAGTAAAATACAATTTTCATTTTCCATATGATTTTGTATTTATGACAGTTTCCATTGCATGGGACTGGCATTGTGTATTTTTCTATGGTGTAATTATTTCTTTTTCTCCTTCTTCTTTTATTATGATGACCACTGTCATCCTAGAATAAGCTCTAATTCAAGAGAGGGCGAAAATATGCTGTTGTCTGGACAAAACTGTCCATCTGTTGCAAATGAATAGTGGAAAACTAAAGAAAAATAGGTAACATCAAATAACCCGCTTCATTTCCCAACCGAGGTAGCACACAAGAGGAATAATCTTTGACAAATCTATTTCTCATCTCACTACAGCAGATATTTCAGGGTAAATTTTCAGTGCTGTGTGCAATAAGCCATGCAGTTTCATTTAAGGTTAGGAGAGCTTCCACAGCTGCATTCACACACACAGCCTTGAAATTGATCTCCGCTTATTTATTTTCTTCTCAGCATAGACATTTTTCTCCTTTTTTTCTTTGCTTTCTCCTTTGTTGCCCAAATGAAACAGTAGGAAGAATTTGCTTTGGTTTTTTCTTGGTTTTGTTTTTTTTGTTGTTTTTAAAATTAGTTCTATTAATTCATATATGGTACTGAGGGCTCAATTAAGGGCTCAGAAATTTGAGTTTAAAGACTGATATCTTTGTAAAAATGATGTTCTTCAAGGCCCATTCCAGGTTAGCAAGTGAGTTCTAAAACTGGAGGAGTATGCCTAGTTTGTGTCTCAGGGATGAAGTGTTCTTGTAGGCAAAGGTTATCACTGGTGACTGCTAAATTCCCTGTGAAATAAAATGGACATTAATTCTCCAATGCTTTCACTCATGTATTCACATACTTTTCTTTTTTCCCCTGAAAGTCTTTCCCTCACCTTTCAAATGAAGGTGAAACAAGATGGTAATTCAAATCTGAAGTTTTGGTTCTGTTACTTGTGAGTGAGTTGGTGGTGTTGTGTCACTGTGCACTTCTACAGTATTCACGTCTGGGAAGGTCTGTGCTGAAATTATGATGTGGAAGGGGAAGTGTATTCTGGTTGCTTGACTTATAGGGGGACTTAATAAGAAGTGATCCATCTTCCATGCGTTTAATTCAAGAAGCGAGCAGATAAATAAGAGCAAGTACAGTTCTTCCCCCAGTACGTTTTTGTGTCACAAGGTGTATTTCTGCTTTGTGCGTTACCTAAGTGTTGGGTTGCCAGTCTCCTCTATAGAGGAGGATTTTCCCATGCATCCCTCATTCTTCCTGTTTCTTGAGTCTGTCTTGTCAGTCAGCTCCTCCTGGATGGCATTTGCAAATGGATGGTGTTGGGGCTGGATTTCCAGCAATGTAGTAGAGTACCACTTTTCCCCTTCAGTTAAACAAAGATAATGAAAACCTTGCTACTGAGAGCACATTCTTTGATTTATTTCTGCCGGATTGCATGAGTGATGGAGTTGCTTAGAAAGATCTGGATATATGCAGGTAAAATCTTTTCACAAAAGCTAATTTCATAACATTGTGTGGTGAAATATGTACATTTATACATAACAAAATCTATTAAGAGACACAGATTAAAAAGTCCATCCTCCCCTATGTTCTAGAACTAGAAAATGTTGATACAAATTATGGTTAGGTAATTGACTATACAGAATGTAGTATATAATTTGCAAGAGGTAATTCATGCAAAATAAGGTATGGAAGAGGACTCTTGTAATTAAGTAAATGCCAACTGCTTTATTGCAATGTCATTTTTTTGTGGTTCTCATTTAGAATTATTAGCACTGATTTTTTCCCTTTGTTTCAGGTTTGTAGAAATACAATTAATTCCTCACTGTAAAGAAAAGAAAATTCAGTGATAAATACTTTGCTTCTAAAATAAACCCTGCCAGTCCCAAGTTGGGTTTTTATCAGCAAAAGTTTTTTTTTTTTTAATTCTGAAACTTTAACAACAACAAAAAAAGTAAATTAAAATTTGCCCTTCTTATAATTGAGAAAATTGTCTAGTTAAATGCTGTATTATAAACTTCCAGTCTATTTTCAAGTAGTTTAAAATACTAGAGGGTGCCAGTTTTGAGCAGGAAGGAAATATTTTTGAAGGGTTATAGCGTTTTAGTTGAGGAATAAAACAGGCATGTTTTTAATTGTCCTTTATATTTTGAAGGCATTATGGAATGGCCAGTTCTTGTGAAACATATACGGAAGGTTATTCCTACCACCATTTTCAAAGATGGTGCAAAAAAGGCAAAGAGGCTGTATGTGTATCCATCTTGTGAGTAGTTACTATTGTTTGTAGTCTTAGTGAATCTATAAATCTGAAGAGCCGTAAGAGATTTGCCCAGGGCGTTGGAGGTTGTCAGGGTTAGGGCTGGCCCAACATTGCCAGCTTGGAGCTGAGCCCGTTCCACCTTGCTGCCTTCGGTTGCTGCAGAATGAGTGTTCTGTTCTTCATATTGCTATTTGGGTGGGACTGAAAAATTCATCTGAAAGATTCTGCAAAATTCAAGCATGCCAGGTTGCTTTCTTATCCATGCCCTCAGCCCTCCTACCTTTTCAGCTCCGAGGGGATGATATTAAATCAGTCCCGTTCCTATAGCACGTGCCCCAGTCCAGTGGTGATGCTTAGTGAGCATTTTTGCTGTGCCACTGGAAGCAAATGCAAACGTGATGACAGATGTCCCAAAACTGGCATGAACCGAGAATTGGTCCCAAATGCCCTTTTGCAGGCCCGCTTCTGTGTACAAGAGCAGGCCCTGATACTGAACTGTAGAACAGCTGTTGATGAAACAGAGGATGTGTGCCTGTTGGGATTCAAGGTATTCCTCCCATTAAAAGTCTAGAAGAAGTGTGATGTCATCGCTAGAGGAGTATGTCCAAGGAGAAGTCATGAGATGTAGGCAGTGGCATCGAGGAAGCAGTTCAGCACTGTAAATCTCCCTTGCTTTTTATCACTTTTGTCAGATATTTTCAACTATACTATTTCAATTTTCAATGGGTAGAGCTGCTTTTTGAATTACATTTTTGCCATAGAGGAACTTTGTGGTTTCATCCATTTTTCTGACCTGGTTAGGTTTCATTCTATAGTGGTATTATGGTTATTCTTGAATTCATGTGTTTAATTTTTTTATATCGATAGAACTTCAAAATATGTTGCACACTAAAGAAAACAAGCATACAAAATCAGGTGCTGTTCTTGCTTTGCCCGAGAGACTGGACTTTGCAATTATTTAAATAGAAATACTGGTTTAATTGTGCTTTTAGTTTACTTTTTTTTTTTTTTGCGTGGATTTACATTAGTCTTGCAAGCACATAAGTATCTGAACAGCTTTGTGGGATGACACTTGTGGGATGAGGATTGAAATCCCCGGTACAAATAAACACTGTGTTTATGACTCTGCGCTGCTTCTTAGTGGTGTCGGTGGCTTCCTGATGGAGATAAGCGCAGCTGGCAGGACTTCAGTGGTTAGATAACAGAGCAGAAGCGTTGTGTTTAATCTGCTGCTGACTCTCGCTCTTCCTTGTGACGACATTCAGATAAACAGACACAGAACTCCACAGTGAAGCAGATGCAAACAGGGAAGACATTTCGCTGAATGCCAGGTCTTGAACTGCTCTAAATGGTTTTCCTCTCACTTTCAGAATTGTGAAGCGGTCACAAATGTTTTGTGGTCTCATTTTACGTCAGCGGAGAAGGGTTGAATTGCCAGGACAAGATATATTCTCCCTTGTTTTTTAACTTGCACAAAGAAACTAGGAATGAAAACAGAAAAGAAATCCCCAAAGCAAGCACAAGATTGGGATATTGTGTTAGACAGAAACTGCTCAGGAGCCATGGAGATCTTTCTTCGGATTAGTTTCTGCATAACAGAAGAATTACCAAGGAATTGGGTTACTCAGTCATAAATTTGCAGAGTTGGAAGCCCTAATAATAGTGTCTGGTAGTGCAAATGAAGCACCTCTGCGGTGTTTTATTTGCTTACAAGAGCTAAGGAAGAAACTCAGGTTGCCCTGTGAGTCCATCAATGGAGGACTCTGTGTGATCATGTTTTCATGTTTTTTTTGAGAATGTCCCTTGTTTTCCTTAATTCTTTTGCAACAGCTGCTAGGTTAATTTGGTACATACTTGTTCCAATAAAAAAAGAAAACTTTTGATCCAGCTTAAAAAGCAGAGTTTAACAGTTATTTGCAAGTTGACCTTCTGTGTGCAGTGATTCTGTCATTTACATGGCATTATATCCCTCGCATGTGTGTTGGGGTTTGTTGTGGGATTTTACTGGTATTAAGGTCAGATATTCAGATGCAGCCTTAGGAAAAACATATCCATCTTGTCTGTTCATATTTATGCAAGCAAATCAGAGAGTCGTTCCTCATATTATTTATAGGAATCCCCAAAAGCCTGTTTTTGTGTGAGTGTGTGGAATGGCTACATGGTAGGACTTTTCTTTAATGCCGTTTTTAAAAACACTTTGTATAGAGTATAGGTTACAGAAATCTGAAAGAAAATATATCTTAGTTGAGATAGCCAGATGTTGTATTTGAATTAATGGACTTAGAAAAAGTGGCTTCTTTAACTTGGTATTCTTTCATTGAAAACAATGTATTGATTACAATCCCGGACATTTTGGTTCTCTTGCTATCACACTTTAGTGACTCTTGTTTCTGCCTAGGTTGGTGTTCTCTGCTGGAGTGTAGTTGATGACTTCTGGGTGAACTATGGTGTAACTATCGAAGATTTCAGCTGTGAAGCTTTTAAAAATCTGACTTGATTTTTGCCCTCAGATTCCTGTGGTCTGTTGCTGATTTTTTCCATAGTGTTTCAAATAATGGCTTTTTTAATGATGTTGTGTTCTGACAAACATGCTGTAATGAAGCATATAAATGTTTTTTCTGAATTGCAGCAAAGCGTTTTATTGGTATAGCAGGGTTTGCAGGGTTTGGGGTTTTTTTGTTTGGTTTTTTTTTGTTTTGGTTTTTTGTTGTTTGTTTTGTTTTGTTTTGTTTTTTAAGGATCATTTAATTGGAAAGCTATATGGCAACTGTCTGAAATTTCAGGCAATGTTTTATATTAATTATTCTGTGACCCAAATCCATTCTTGTTCTCTGCTGTGGATGACTGTCAGTTCCTAATTTAATTTATCCATATTCTTTCACAAATGAGAATAAGCTTTGCATTTAATATATTCTTTTTTACTCTAATATGTAATAAGTATGTCAAAGAACACAGGAGACAAGAAAGATCATCAGATTCTAAACCTTGGGAGAATTTGGAGCATTGTTAGAGAAATGTAGAATATGTTTATGGATGCTGTTTGCAGAAAACGAACTGAACAGCCATTGGCCATCCTTCTTGCCACTCGATCTATTAGGAATTGAGACTTGAGGTGCTGTGTTCCACATCAAGTAGTTTCCTCTGTGTATCAATTATAATCTGAATTTTTTTGAATTTCAAGTATTTAAAAAGCATAATAGTAGAGCATTTAGAACAGTATTTCTTATGAGAATACTCATTACATTATGTATATGCCTGTTTAGCCACTTTTATCCATCATGAATATTTTTTAATATCTGGTAATGAATCACATGGAACTTGACGCCTGACTGAGTAGCCCTATTAACTGAAGTGTATACTAACTAAGGCTGAGATTATTAACTAGTCCCTTTTATTTATCTGTCGAGGGCTGAAGGATTCCTAGAGCGTGAATGTACCTCGGAGGCTTTTGTTTGTTTGCTCTTTTTTGTTTGGTTCATTTCCATCATCTATCTTTCAAGCAAGAAAACTAGGGCATCAATTCATTTTAGAAAAGGAACGTTGTTACTGGATTGAAAAACACCATACCTGCCCTAGTCTTTATCAGATTCCTCAAGAACTTAAAAAACTTCTGTAATTATTTAGGTGACTGAAACAAAGGACTTGTTAAATGAATGGATTAGAATGTGGATCTATAGAAGTTAGTACTTCTGTTACTGACTGTTCTTCCAGTAACACTCTCTAATGCTGTCAGATGAAACTATGACTAGTCTGGTTTCCTTAGTCCCAGTGTTTTAAAAATTGGATTTCTTTTGTACACTGTTGTCAGTAAAATCTATTTCCACGTTTGACTGTACCTGAGTCGCCTAATAGCTGTTATTCCCCAGTTCTATTTAGTGCATTGTAGTTTCCTCTTAAAACTATGTGCAACTTGAATTTCACATGTATATTCAATTTTTTCCCTATTGCCTTTGTATTGAAATGTCACTGTGCAATTTTGTCTTAATATTTTGACGATCTTGCTAATCGCATAGTCACAAAAGTTTGCAGATCCTTCTAAGATTTTAAGCTAGAAAATTCTTCACTGAGATATGACTGTATAAATGTAGAGCTTTTTTTTGACAGACACAGGGAGAGTGGCAGTTTTCTTTTGGTACTTTTCAGTCTTTGATACCAGCTTTGTTTTTTAAGGAAGATTTTCTCTATGCTGTCGCTAGCATGCCCATACTTTTAACTGGGTGCAGTATAAAAAATTGTCAGTGTATATGTTAACTCCTCTTAAGGGCAAACAAGTCAGTTTTTAAATGTCCTGAGGCTGGAAAGAAACAAGTACAGAAGGAAAACTGTTGCAGCTATGTTACAGGGAAGAAGGTAGCAGTGTAGGAAAGCAGGGGTTGAGTGAGCATGTACAGAAAACAGACAAATTGGGTTAAACATCCTTTTACACTGGCTGTTTAAAGGTAGGGAAACAAAGTACAGAAATACCATGGCGCAGGCAAAGCAGGGGATGTCCAAGCAAGTAGCAGCATCAAGGAAGAGCAAAGGACACATAGTGAGAGGTAAATGCATGGGAAATACAAGGTGGAGGAAGAGAGGAGTAGCGGACGTAGATGGCCTGCACAGTAGAAAGAGACGCAGAGCCCCCTGTGTCTAGGAAAAAGAAATCTGTAGAGAAGTTAGCAATCTCGATGTGGCTGGAAGTGAATTTAGGAGGAGAGGGGATCCATGTGGCAGGGAAGGGGATGGCCGTGGGAGTCCCAATGCTCTGGAAGGGCCATGCAGTTCTGTCGGTGGCTGAATTGAGGGCGCTTTTTATTTCGTTAGTCTGTTTGTTCAGTGATGGGAGGGAAAGGACGAGCAACTGTGTCCACGTCAGAATTCCTTCTTAGTTGTGAAGATATTTACATTATGACCTTGGACGTGTCACGGCTCTGTTTTTGCCTCGGCTGCTGCTATCTGACACACAGGTGATAACAATGTCCCATTTTGTACAGTACCTTGAGAAATGCAGGAGCTATCTGTTTATTTTTGCCCAGCCATGCTGTTTATGGTTTAAATTGCCTGTTAGCTTATTAAAGAAAACTTCCACAAGGCATAGCATTAAAGTTTTCAGGGAGTCATTTGGAAGAACAATTCAGTTATTTTTTTATATAATGTGATTGCATATCCTATGTAGTTTCTATTTTGTAGACATTAAAGAGCCACATTCACGTTGTTTCATGTCAGCAAAGCGTAGAGTCTTGCAAACTTGCCACATAGTCCACAGCAGAGGCACCTCAGTGTAGGACCAGAGTAGACAGACAGAGGGATAGAAGTGCAGAGACCTGACACTGCGATGCAGTGAAGCGCCTTTGTCTGCTTAGAGTGGACTGTTTTAGGAGAACATCTTTAGCCTGATCTTAATACTCACACACATCACAATTCAGGGAAGAAAAAAAAAAAATCACATCAGCTGGGTCAGAAGAAATGTGAAAATTCGTGTAGATTCTCCATATCAGGCGGTAGATTAAGGAGAAGTGAAACATAGTATTGAGACTGAAACAGGAGAAATAAAGAATGTGGTTGTTAACAAAACATAATGTGTGCAGTAAGTTTCCTTAAGGCTATAGTTACTCAGTGACAATGCAAAGATGAAAACATCTCTGTCAGTCATTTGGTCATTTCTTCCTTGTACTGGGAACTGTGGATCAGATCTCTCTTGCTGTGGGCATTGCATGAAGATCCAGTAAGGTACTCACTGCCAAAACTGCTTGCAAACTTGGGAGATACAACCAACCAGACACTGCTTTGAAATTCCCTATGTAAATAGGTATCTGTTACGCCATTATAGCATCGGGTGGAAATATAGTTACTAGTAATGTTACAAATGTGCAGCTATTAGAGTAGCATGAGCTTTCCTGAGACAGAAGTAGTAATGGTATTTTCTTAACGAATCAATTTGTGAATGTGCAGAGAGTATATTGATCACTAATCTCCTGCATCTTCTAGAGAAGATGAATGCTCAAATCCTTGTCCTCATCTGAATAACAACAAATTTCATGTGCCGTTTTCCCTGACATTTTGATTAGATTTTTTAAAATCTTTACACACAGCAAGTTCAGAATACTCAGAATAATATATCAATTCTTTCTCTTTTTACAGAGGGAAACTAAAGGTCAGTTTCTCATGGATCACATCTGCAACTATTACAGCTTGCTGGAAAAAGACTATTTTGGCATTCGATACGTTGACCCTGAGAAGCAGAGGGTATGTATATGAACTGTGACTACATTTACTTTTAAGTGATGCTAAACTGATTTCTTTTCAACAAGCAGGCGAGATCTAATGCAAAGTTATGTATCTCTGAGGGTTTATGCTCTGACTGTAATCCATAGAGGTTCCTAAAGTGGCATTATTAAATTAATTTTCCCCACAGTTTGTGTATTTAGTTTCAGGTAAATTGTGATTTGTGTAGTTCTCCTGGGTACTGAAGACAGAAAAGAACTATAGGCATGACTCTGAGGTAGGATAGGGTAGCTCTAGGCTGTGGCAGTGCACTGGAATTTGGGATTTCTGTTTTCCTGTGGAGCAGGCTTCCTGGGAGATGTAGGCAAGAATCCTGTTAACACCTAAAAGCAGTTACTCTATTCTGCATTACACAGGGTGCATGGACTTAGATATCTGTAATACACAAAACAGTATGATTTGTCAGATGGTGGGGAGTTTTTCAGGTTAGTTCTCCCTATGAGCATCTTTACATTTGTGCAATGAAATTTAGAGGCCTGTGCTCTAGGCATTTGTATGGACAGTGATTATTCATCTCTTTTAGATGGGAGATCATCCTGCAGTTTGTGTTCTGTAGGTCATTTGCTACTGCTACTCCCTGTTTGGTTTCAGGTGATTGTTACTGTTCGAGAGTAGGAAAGGATGGTCAGCACAGGAAGCAGTTGTTCTCAGGCAGTCAAATTCAGAACTGCTTCCTTACTGTATGGTCCTGCTGGTCTCAGAATTAAGACAGATATGACTTTAAATATGATGGGGGCATATATTGGTTTTTAATCTCTGGAAGCGATCACCAGTTTGAAACTGCTATGATTCAGGAGGAAAAAACCACTTTGCTGGGTATCTCTTGCTACACCCTAATTAGTTTTGTCAATAGTAATTGCAACTAGGGAATCACCCTCTGGTCAGCCTTACAGAATTGCAGTAGCTTTGCAAACCTGCAGCAGGTCATTTCCATTGCATTCACCTTTTAAAATTAAAATAATTAGCAGAATAATTACCAGTTATTCTGACCAGTGTACTTAATTCTTCACGATCATTAAAATTATCGAGGTGTTCACCTGGTTGGAATTGATAGGAGAAGTAGGTGGAGTGCTGGATTGGACTCTGATTAAGTAGGACTTAATGAATACTTACTTTTCTTGGGCTTGACAGTCACTCAAAAATTGCTACAGAATAGTTATTTTTCTTAACAGCAATCAAAGTTTTTTTTAGAAAAACTTTATTTTGTTGGCAGAATACTTTAAAAAAGTGCTGCTTCAGAAAAAACTCTATAAGCTCACCCCCATGGGGATGCCTGTAGTATCATACCTTACATGGTTCCTATGTTTCGAAGACTTGTTAACTATATTGACAAATTCGCTGCAGTATCTTATTTTTGTTGGCTATACAGTTGTTCTTCTATGTCTTCTAGTGTATCTAAATCTCTGTTAAGTTTATGGAAGATTGGAGTTTATACTAAAGCTTAAGTTTACTCTTGGTTAGAGGTAAATGACAATCTGAGAAAACATTTATATTCTTACCTAAAATCTCTTAGGTCCTCCTTACCCTTTATAACCAACAAATAAGAATACTGTGGCCATCCTGTGTAGTACGGTGGTTTATATCAACAGATCCACTCTTCAGTTGGATTTTGTTAAGCAAACTTCTCAAGCTTACGTTTTCCATACATGCAGTTTAAAATGCTGATTTATAATTACCTTCACATTTTTAAGCAAATGAATAACTTCTCTAATTGGTTATTAGCTCTTGATTTTAAACTCTTTCATGAATTAGGACATGAATTACAAGGGACTTTTTTTTTGTACAGACTTGAATGCTCTGGACAGTAAGTTGAAAGCAACATACATTTTTCTCTTAGGTTTATTACAATTCATCAAAATAAGCTATTTTTACCTGCAGTATCTTCTATTGTTCCTTTGTCCTTTTCTGTTGGTTTTTTTTCTTGTTTATGTTTTTTTTTAAGATTGCACTTATAAATATTTATACATAAAATGCTTTCCTTCAGAGTAAGTATTTCCTCTGCAACAAACCGCATTCTAAGGATTAAACTGCAAACAAATGTTACAATAAAGGAATACTAGTTTTATGTCATCTGGCTCTTTTGAATCTCAAATCTTACTGAGGTTCACTTACCTGAGTCTTACCTCTGTATCAGGTGCAGATGCATGAATACCTCCCAGTCAGATGCAGGAAGACTGTGAAACTACAATTGCAGTTCTTCCATGAGCAGACTGGTCTGATCTTTTTCTGAATTTAAAGAAACATACTAACCAACAATTTCCTAGTAATATAACAAGCACTTCATGAATAATTATCTTGGGGCCCAGGCATTGTAGCTAGATACAGTTCATCAATAAATGGCTCAGTAGAAAACTAGAGGAAATAATGATTTTGAAATGATGAGGTAGGTGATGGCTCTTCCCACAGTTTTGTATTTTAGCAGTTGTGAGCTTAGCTGCCTGAAATTCATGTTAACAAAGACCCCTGAGATTACAGAGGAGTAGTTCTTCACGTACGTGATTGTAGAGACCAGTTGTAGAAGGGATTTCTGAAGCTCTGTTGAATTTTTGCAGTTCCCACCAATGAAAAAGGGAGAGACATTTCCTGCAGTACATTCTTATGGGTTGGCTAGATGTACTGCAAAACAGAAACAGTAGCTCAATGAAGATCCGTAGGTGGAATTCACTAAGAGCTTCTTTCTAAAGTTAGAACTGGTGATTTGACTGAGAACAATTGCTTTGAAGGAAAGCGATAATTCATCGTAAACCAGTCCAACAATGTGTGTGACAATGTACTTCAGTGCCCCGTAGGCAAATAAAGAGATGTGGAGTAGTGAATAAGATGAATATTGCCTGGTCTAGTTTTGTCAATAATCCACCAACATGATGTGCCTATGATAAAAGACACCACTGTCTTTGCCCCTTCTTAGGATTGTATTTTCAGGAAGGTATTAAGGTCATTACACCTGAGTTATTCCGATCTAGATATCTACATTTAAGAAAGATCAATTAAACTGATTGGGAGAAGAAGTATTAGAAAGACAAAGAGAATGGAGAGCTTGTTTTTGAGATGGTATTAAGAAGGTTATAACCCATTTAGTGGAGCAAAACAAAGGATAAGATGATATGGTTATACATGCACCAGAATGTGAAGTAGGAAGAAAAAAAAAGTTTAAGCAAGAGAGGTGATTTCTTAATTAAGCTGATGAGAGCAACAGCGTCTGGAACAGCCATAACGGAGGCAACGGCGAAAAATTTTTAACTAGATTTGTAAAGAATTTAGAGATCTCTGTAATTTTATGGAAGGGTTTTATAGTAAACATTGACAGAGATTGAGACTAGGCACCATCTGAAGTTTCTTTCAAAGAACACGTAATAAAAGCTGAAACAAGAAAGCATAACTTTTTTTTTTTAGGAGAATTATTATTGATTCGGATGCAGGTGGTGTACAGTTCATGTTGCTTTGCCCATTTTCTTGGAAGTATTGAATACCTCTGTTGTAGTTTATATTCCATTGCATAGTCTGTCTTTGCACAGAGAGGTCTGTATCTGTGGTTCCAAATGAAGCTGCCAAAATAATACATTTAACTCTGGCTTTTAGTGAATGACTCTTGATTGGCTCCTTGAACAGTTAAGCTATATGGCATAATATTATATTAATATATAGTGTACACACATATACATATATAAAAATATTATGCAGAATTACTCCTGCTGGCATTTAGTCTACCAGTGATGCTTACCTCTCTTTTATTTGTATGTAATTTTTTTGTGCAAAGGTTGCAGAGTTGCTCCAAAAGCTAATTTGCAGTCCTTTTGTTTTGTAATCTATTGAGGGAGCACAAGCAGGCAAAAATATCAGCTTTAATTAATTTTAAATGTCTTCTTTCAGAGTATGCTACAAAAATGTAGCATTTTGACTTAGGAGTGTTGAAACACTTGACTCAGTGTGAGAATTTAAAAAATGAAATGTTTCAATATTTCAGATGTTTCAAATGAAATGTTTCAATATTTATGTTCAGAACATTCAGAACTTCTGACTATGTGAAAAATGTAGATAATTGAGCTAATTGTCTTAGGTCAGAACAAAATTTTGAAATGTGGGAAAACTGTGGGGGGAAACAGCTGTTGTTTTATTTTTCAATTAATTTATACTGTATACTTCTTCCTCCCTCCCACCCCCCATTTATAATAATCCTTTCCTTTTGCGTAAGTAAAGTGTGGATATTTTAGGCATACTTAAGTTTTGTAAAATTTTCTATAATTTTCCATTTTCTATTCCAGACCAAAAACGAAACTCTGGAAGACACTCTTAACAGAAGGCAGCACAGTTGCTTTTTTGTAGTTTTGGATATACAAGAGAGTAACAATGCCAATGACCTCAAACTGAACTAGGAGTTAAAGACTCTAGTTTCCACACCATATTGGCTGTTTTACCTTCTAGCATCACATTTGGATGTTCCTTTGGGGAAACTGCACTAGTGTAACTTCAGAAAAGCCAGGATTGTACTACAAGTATGCAGTAAATTGCAATATGTCATTTTACGTCTAATGGTACTACACTGGAAACAAACGAGTTCCTAGTGTTCATATATTAACTGTTGAATTTTTCACCTGGATTTCTGGGAAAACTAGGTATATGGGATCACATTGCCTTTCTCCCTGACTCTCAACTATATTAATTTTTGAAGCCAGTTTTGGTCAAACTGGGCTGGGGATATAGGTCCCAAAAATTTAAGTTCCTGTAAGGTTTCATGAAGATAAACTGTCATATCGGTGGGTAAAACCCTATTGTTTTTCTTACTAAGGGAAACGCTGCAGGGCAAACACACTCCATAGGGAATCTAGAGGAAGCTGAGAGAGAGCCACTACAAGAACCCAGAAACAATAATTCGGAGCTTGTGTTTTTTTTAGAAATAAGTGGTTTCAAACAGGAGACATACCTGCAGGAGGTATGTTACTGATTCTGCTGCTCAAGGAACTACGTATTGGTAGTATTTCATACACTAGCTGTTGTATCGAGGCCAGTTATCTATCACAGTCTCACCCTTGAGGAAATCCAGCATGGCTAATTCTGTCCCAGATACCCTGGTCTGACTGAGCACTTTTTGTGTGTTTTTAGGACTGGCAGAAGATGGGATAAGATGAAATAATGCAGCTTCTGTCCAGCATCTCTCACTAGAATGAGAGACTAGAGATCCCTTGTTGAGAGAGGCTGTTGTTGAGAGAGGCTGTTGTTGAGAGAAGCTGCTGGTATTGAGGGCAATGGAGGACTGGGCAGAAGGAAGAAGGTAGTGTGGTGAAATTTATTCTTTAAGTCTCTTCAGGACTGTATCTGAGCAGTGATTTAAAGTTGGAAATACTTAAGTTTTCTTTTTTGTTACCCAGATGGGTGGATTTGAGCGTGTGCTTATGATTATGTTTATGAATGTGAAACCATGAGGTGGTAGTTAGGCAGAAGTTCCTTGGAGCTACCCATGGGGTAGGCTGGAAATGCTAGGTGTTACGAAAAGGCTCTGTAGGACCCTGAAGTGAGTGTGAAGTCTCACCTGTCACTGTAGACATGTTTGAGATAATAATCACCTTGACGCATTAAGTTGCTTCATCATGTGGATGTGCAGCAGGATGGTCTGGGAGCAGCACAGCAGCGCGGTGGTTCCAGCTCTGCGCGTGTATGCTTGTCAGTATGAAAACAAAGCTTTCCAATCAGTGAAACTGCTGTATGAGTACACTCCCACTATGCAACTGGTCTTTAATGGTGGCTGTGAGTACACTGGGATTTTCTGACATCCCCAGAGCACAGAGTCCATCTCTGTGCATCATTAGAAAGATGACGTTGTGCACCACGGATTTGCCGGTACTCCTGCCAGTCTTCATGTAGAGAACTGTTGCAAATTCAATTCTCGGTTTGCTTTCCAGCTTAGATGCACTGAAAACTGGTAGGCGCCGCTACATAGAGGTGGTTTTTCTTGTCAACTTACATGTTTATTTCACTAGTGAGGCTGCTGGGGAGTCCCAGTGGTATTTTAGAGTAGTCGCTTCCAATGGACCTGGAGTGAGTATGTGTTTAATCCTGTCACCTAAGTTGTTCAGCATTGTCCTGGTATTTACCAGTGAAGGAAATTGCAGCCTGTTGTCTGAAAGCAATGCATTTCTGTATCATGAAGCAGCAGTTCTGTTTTTAATGGGGCATGTACACAAAGTGTACAGCAATGCCTCATCAGAGAGACCTTTTGAAAGGGTCAGCAAGTCTTGGGTGCAGCTGATCTCTGCTTTAGCAAAACCAGGTATTTAATACTTGTTCTTAAAAATGTGCACTTTGTCCCACGTGAGGGTGGTAAAGGTTGGCAAAAAGAGACAAGGGGTAATTTACAACCTCAGTTTAACAAAGCTATGTCTTTGTGTAATGACTTGTAAAGCTCCATACAGCCATGTAAAGAGAGCTGTCTGAGAGCTCTCCAGTCTGTTTGAAAGGGTAGAGCAAAAATATTATAGCCTGAACACCAGAGTGACTGAGCTGTAGGTTAATTAAAATTTTAGTGCTTCTCATTGCATATGAGTTTCTCCTCTTCGACAGTTACCACAAAAATTACGTGCTTTTGCAGAAAGTCTTGCTGTGACCCTGCTTGGTGTGTACAGTTCAGGTCATACTGTTGCCAAAAAATACAGTAGAACTAGAAGAGGAACAAAGAAGGCCTTGGAGAATTACACCAAGTAAGAACAGATTTCATACGAGGAGAGATGGATTAGACTAGGATAACTCAGCTAGGAAAAGAGGTGAGCGAGAGAGAATGAGTGAGAGAGAGAGCAAGAGAATGAGCTAGACAGAATGAGAGAGAAAGATATGAAGGAAAATGGGCTGGAGATGGTGACCGGGGAAAGATTGCCCTGTAATTCTTGTAACAGGCCATTATCCTTAAAATGCACTTAAGGAAATTATAAAGCAAATGGTATTGAGAAGTAGTTTTAAAAATACCATACCTAGTGATAAAATTAATTGTTGTAGCTGCCAAAAATGTTTTTAAAAGTGTTAAAAAGATGCATTTAGACAAATTGGTGGAAGTCTATAAAGACTTAAAACCAAACTCTAATGGAGGCTGATGGAAAAAGCCCAGTGAACGCAGTGGGGACTACTGTTGTTCTTTATCTAAGTGTTTGCTTCAGGCCTTTTTCAGGGACAAAGTGCTGAGTTAAATGGGTACTTGCTTTTACCAGTAGAGGTGCATTTATGTATTTAGCAAAATTTTGGCACAAATGAATAGTCATGTGAATATACATCTAAACTTAATTCACCACTAATGCTGCTAACTGAAATATCTTGTGTGAAGATTAGTAACCTTGCAAACCAAATCATTCTGCAGGCTATTTTAATGAAAATAAAGATGTTTTTTCCATCAGTTGTGAGCCTGTAAGCATGTGGTGGCTCATGCATACATCAGTATATGCAGATGTTATGGCCAGGTGTTCAGCTGCTGTAGAGGTTATAGGTTGGTTGAGCTACTCCAACTTAACAGCATTGTATTTTCTCTGAATGTTATAGTGTAATAGGAATAACAGAGTAAGAATTTGGAAATGTGTTTAATAAATTCCAGCTCAGAATCATACAAACAGTGATTCTGTTCCAGTGGATGGTACTGTTTCTCGACCAGATTCATTTTTATGATGGTGATGTACATTTTTTCTTCCTTCTTAGCATGTCACTGACCAGAGCCCATGCGCTGATTTTTGGGAACGGTACAGAGGAACAGCTCCTTTGCTGCAATAGAACAATATCAATATTCTTGCTATAGAGGTTCTTGAAGGCATGAAAAAATGGTGTCAGCCTCAGGGCATGAAGGAGACATGCAAGGCACTCTGGGTCATTTGGCATCTGTTGTGCTGATACAGAGTGGGCACCCAATTAATTCCCCTGTCTGAGCTTCCATTAGCTTTGGATACTGTTACTGGTTTTTTTGAGTCTGATTTTTGGCAGGTGGTGACCTGGTGCAAGTCACTGCCTTGAGGCTAAAGCAAATTGGTTTTGATTTTGCTTTACATTCAAGGAAAAGGTTAGGTATTAATTTTCAAGATTAATATAGGGTTGAGGTTTAAATAAAATTAATTTTATTACTTCTCTAGCAATGTGTCAGTGCATATCTCTATTATCCTGCTCTTTTCTGCCTATTAAACAATGTCTTCAAATCCTGTCCTTGCCTGGCTAGAATATTCTTCTGACGTCTTCAGGTTCTTCTGACTCTGTTTTACTGTGTGCATATCTGAGCACTTGACTAAATATTGCTTGCCGAGGGGCATTTAAACATTCACAGCGCTTGGCCGCTTTTGATTGCCCCTTCATGACTGCTCCTCTCGCAAACACAGGGACTGAATCAAAAGGCTCTTGTGTTGGAGGAGTGGAGAGATTTTTCACTAAATTCATTTGACTTCTGGGTGTTGGTCAGGTCCCAAGCCCCTGCTTTTGGCTTGGCAGTTCTTTAGGAGGTTGGCCTTGGTTTATGCCAGCCTTATGCAGGAGTCCGTCGGTAGGAAGAGGGGACTGGAGCACACACATTTGCACTGTAAAGTGGCTGTTCCAATGTAGGGGAAGAAGAGTGTGGGGATTTACTGGCACCTGATCCCTCGTAAGGGCCATAAGAATAGCTATGGGACGTCATGTCCTCTTCCATCTCCGCTCCTTATTCTAAAACCCTTAGCTCTGTGCTATACTGAGACAAAGCTGAGTCCTGTCTGAGCTTCTTAGTGGATGACTTCATTCTAAACAAGTTGTTGCCTAAGTGTCTCTGCTAAAAGCACATCAGAGTTTGTGGTGTTAAATTGACTTTCTAGAAGGCTGCTTTTACCCTTGCGTGGTGTCCTTGCTCATCCTGAGCTTTTGCTGTGGAAGCTGGTAGCGCATCAGCTGTTCAGCATTTGTGGGTAAGCAGGAACACACCTGGCCTCACTAATGACTACTCAGTGCCACTTAAAGGCTGATCAGAGGTGAGGGTTGCGTTTACAAAGTACAAATTGCACTAGTCTGAAACACAGCATGCAGTTGCAATGAAACCTCAGGCAGAAGGCAATTCTCAGCATATTTTAGGATCCCGGGACCAAAAGTGATACCCATAATAGTTTGCTTACTCACCACTGGCACTTGAAGCACCAAGACTTGGTAGCTATCCCATGACTGACCTTCAAGCTCTCTAAGTTCGGCCTTCTGCTGCTGTGAGGACATCTGCCTGACCATCTAGATACCCAGCTGCTACCCAAGCCTCTTTTGGCAGAAGGGATCAGAAGCTGGCAGCGCTGAACATGAATCTCCACACAGGATCCTTGGTAATAGGTGTGAGCTGGATAAGGCTCAAAGTCTTTTCTTCTCCAGTGGGCAACAACTGTGTTGCTAATGTGCCATCAAGGAAATGGGAGTCTCAGCCTCTACAGGAATGATTTCTGATGATTGTTAAGTACTCTCACATATAAAGCCAAGCTGGTTTGAGGGTGGAGGCCATCATCCAATTAAAGCACCTTTCATGGACAACCATCTGAAATACATGAAGCAAAAATTAAACTGTCTGAGGTTGTTGTTTTTTTTTTTTTTATCTCCCTAGTTTGCACATTTTACTGCAAGGAGAGAAATTAAAGATTCTTGTCTCTGTTTCCAAGTTTATGTCTGACTGTTTTATTTGTTTTGTGAGGTGTTAGCCTTACCAGGAGGAATTGGAAACACCTACGGTCTGTTCCCGCATGGCAATGTGGCATACAGGAGTAATTACAGTTTCTTTGCAGCTGAAGATTTAAAATGCTTTTAAAATTTGGCCTGAAAAGATAACTCAAAATGTTATACTTTCCTTCCATCTGAGAATTTTTTTCCATTTTTCAGCAAATTTGTTAAAAAAAAGATTGATACTGGAAAAAGCATTTTGCAAAGCCAGATGCTTTTCAGGTGAAAATTCCTGCAGAGACTCTTTGATGAATTTATAGGAACCTTAATCCTAGCTATAACAGCTAATTAATCTTGGAATAAATATAGCCTGAATACTTTACAGTAGAGATGAGGCACAGTTATTAATTATTAATAGTCGATGCTGTAAGGCTGGAAGATAAGTACTCAGGGGAAAATCTTTCTTAAAACTCAAATTGAAATACGCAAACAAATACAGGGGTGGCTATTTTCAGAAGTACTAGCAATGACTAGGTGTTTATCTTCCCCTGACACTCAGAGAGCATTAAGCACCTAATTGCTGTGTCTTTGAAAATCTCCACAAATTATAAAGTAACTGCTCAGTTTTCTGGAAGATTCAGCTGAATTGCCTACACATTTGCAATCTTCCACCAACAGAAGGTCACCACAGAAACCTGAGCTTCTGAACACTGCCTGTCAGTTCCTTGACCTTCAAGTGAAAATCTAGACTGCTTAATTGTTCAGTGTCTTTTCAATCCCTTTTTAACCCATGAAAGTCAGGTCTTAGTGAAACATGTTTGCTTTTGGACATGTTAGCTAAATCTATGTTCTTGGGTGTTTGGTGCACTGCATGAGGAATTTAATCCATACTTCCCCTTTTTCATTATTCATATGGTAAACTATGAAGGTTTCATATTTGCAGATTCGCTTCTTTTACCTTGGACTTTTTGTTAGAATAGGTGATTGACTTTTTCAGACAGCTGTAAGTGCTGAATTGGCCTTTCAAAAAGAAATAGCAAACAAATTGTGTTGTGCTGCTGCTAGATGAAAATAGTGAGATACCGGTTAACTCTCAGTTCCCTGGGAACAGTACAGTGTGGCTCACTGTCCAAATTCCTCTTTGCTCTCTCAGTCTTCAGCTAGGACTGCCTAGATCGTGGTGGAGGTGGAGCGGGCATGTGAAGAGGTAAAGGAAAGTAAGCTTGCATTTCTGTGTGTCTTTATGGGTTTCCTATCTGTGAATTCATTCTAGATTATGTATCTATAAAGTACGGAAGACTGCATCAAATTTCTTAAATTGCTTTACCTTTTTTTATGAACAACCCTCACGCCCTGTTATTCAGAGGAAAATGTATAAATAATGTATCTGTGTGATCTAAAGAATGAAATGAGCTAGGTATTTCTGGTAAGTTGGTGAAACAGTCATTGCTTTCTGAAGTCTGTTTGTTTCTTCTTTTCCCTCAAAAAGAGAGATACTGGGGAGAGGGAAGAGGTGAAGAAATGGTGTGGGGTTGTTTTTTGTTGTTGTTGTTTGAAGTTTGGGGTTGTTGGTTTTTTCTTTTGTTTCTATTTTGAGTACCAGGGTTCCATATCAGTCTCTCAGTGATAAGTGAGCCTCAAACAGAAGTACATAGTAGTGCTTATCTCCAGTACTGCTGTTAACTATATACAGGAGTTTCTGAGCAGCCATAGCATAGAAGCTGCAGGTGTTTGAAAATGTTCTTTCCAAGGTATTTGTTTTGTCAGAAGTTCTGTTCCAGAAAACTAATTTACAGTTACCCCCGATCAGGACTGAATTATTGAGATCTCATTATTTTTAAAATAATAATTTTCTGTCACCTATTAACAATTCCTGCAAAATATCTTTCCTTGGCCTTTCTCTGTAGTAGAATTACTGTAAGTTACGCAGAAAAATAGTAGCTGGTATAGGATATTGTAAGTGTACATATGGTTTAAAAAGTGTTAGGTTTTCTTTTTGCAGTCGACTGTTGGATTTTAGAGCTAGAATGAAAAGGGTTAAAAATGAAACCCCTTAGTGCAAGGCCTTCTAGTGTTGATTATGCTTATTAAAGCTGAATACTATGCTTTTTGACCAGCTGCTTCTGTAGCACAAATCTCATTTTAGTGTGGAGATTTTTTGCTTACAGGAAAAATCCTAGTACAAATGCTATTGGCTGTGGTCAGAAGGGGCACTCGAATATCAGCATGTTCTTTTGTCAGTCAGAGCATCCTCCTGAACAGTCAGCTAGTGTTAGCAGGGGAATGTGCTAAGGCTCTTAACTAAAGTGTGAGCCTAGCTTTTCGTCACGGAAGCATCTGAGCTCATTTTCCAAGAGAATAAAAAAATGAAAGTTTTCTGCCTTTGCAGTCTTTTCCTGGAAGTTTGTACACTGACTGGTAGGCATCCATAGCTCTCTGTTGTGCATTGACTGTGTGCAGCATTTCCTGTCTGTGGAAAGTACACTCTTTTTCCCCTCAGATTTTTATTTCTTACTAGAAAAGGACAATAGTTTGTGTTCTGAGGGTGCTGACTGAGAATACAGTATTTACACATGCTTTAGTTATAATAACTGTAGAAGATAACATTAATGAGCAGATTATGTCAATGTTTCTGAATAGTCTGTCTGGAAAAAAAATGACTGAAAGCCTTGTCTACTGCAAACTAATCACTAGAGCCTGTCTCCTTTAAGTGTGTCTTTGAAATATTTGTCTTATTTTTCTCTCAACTACCTCTTCTAAGAATTGGTAACATCAAGTATGCTTACACAGTGCAATTCCAGTATTACAACAATATGGAAGTGCTTTTTGCAGTTTATGTATGTTGCAGTGAAACAAAAATCCTACTTTCTATTTTTGGTACACATACTTCTACAAGGATGTTGTTGTCTGCTATGGTCTGTATTAACCTCTGCTCTCTGCTTTGCCTTTCCAGCACTGGCTTGAGCCCAACAAGTCCATCGTCAAGCAAATGAAATGTAAGTATTGAGAGAACACCTTTTTAAACTGCTTTTGAAGTGCCCAAAGGTTTTCCTGTGCTTCCATGCAGTAATTTAGAAAATACTTCATTTATTTCCTGGTGCAAATAGGCCCTTCCTGTCCTATCTGGTCTCCTAAAAACCGCATGCTACTTTAATTTCAGAGTCTCACAGTGCTCACGGCTAGAGCCAGAGGCCAGCTGATGTGTGGTCGGTGGCAGATCTGGTGGGAAGACTTGTATGTTCTGGCCGTCATTTTCAGGCAGACACCATCAGCCACTGCAAGATGGCAATAAAATTCAGAGTGTGGCAATCTGCTTCTGGGTCTTTCTGGTTTCCTTTCTTTCTGCTGCCCCCTGCTTCCTGACAAACCAGAGCATTGGTTTGAGATCGTTGTTACAGTTCAGCAAACTCAAGTGCTGTGGATTAAGTGGTGAGCTCCTGCCACTGGCAAGTAGAAAATTACAATTGTTATTTTTAAAAAAGACTTCTTAAAATAGGAATATATTATTTAAAATAATTTAATGTAAGAGATTGTTAAACAATCTTTTTGAAATGTTAGGGTCTGGTTCATCCTTTCCATTAGGTGAGGACTTCTTCAGGAAACAGAACTACTTTGGTACTTAGAAGTTTATGTCCAGCAGTGGAAGAGAGTGTTTATTTGGAAGGTCTAGAGACTTTTATTTAGGTCATTGGGAGTTGTGAGTTGTTTAATAAAAGCTGTTGTCTGTCTATCTATCTACTTAGTTTATGAACTGAAGGAGAATTTTTCTCACATACACTTTGTATGCAGTTGTTCTCTTTTTTAAGCAGAAGTACAAGGTGCCTTTGTGTGGAAGATGATGTATTTGTTTTAAATTGTGATGAGGCTTGATAGATTGTCTGATATGTAAAAACAGTTAATCCTAGGTGTTGGCTGGACTACATGAAATTCTTTCATTAATGCAGCAGTAGCATATATTGCAAGATGTGCATATATGTGTATATAAGCATGCACACATATACCTAGCATATTCAATGCGAACTGTTTATATCTAGTGTTTAGGTAGCTGGAGTGTTATCTGGTGAAAAATAAGTTCAAGAATGTCAACCTAAAAAGAAGTTATGCTCCTCTGCAGTGCTAGTAAAGGAAGAAAAGAGGGACTGTAATAATTACAAATTATCTTTATCTCTGTCTTCCTTAAAATGTATTATCAAAAGTAGAACAGAGCCTCCAAGTGTCCTCTAATCTGCATTTGCATCACTGCTTTCACCCAACAAAGTGTAAGGGCTCATGCTTCTTGTTGCACTTTGCATAGCAACATATTCAGGAACTCTGCCAAGAGATGCACTGAGAGTGTTTTGATTTATTCAAAACAACTCCATCTGCATCTATATGTTGCCTAGCTGTGATCAATGGTACTCCATAAATTCTATAGATGTAGTGATCTGATAGTCTCATCAGAGGACTTGTTTGGCTTTTGGGGTAGAATCCTGATCAAAACTCTGAAGACTGAAAAATGAATGCATAGGAAAAGAGCAAAATACAATGCAGCTAGTATGAAGTTATTTATCACAGTGAAAAGGTCTCAACAACAACAGCAGAGAGAATGAGATGCTAATAAAGATGTTTTGTTGTCAGCCTTAGATTTAGGACACAGAAGTAGAAAAAGCCAGTTATGTGATTGGCTTTTCATGCGCAAATTCAGTTTGATACTAGTGCAACTTTATCTTTTGTCACAGATGAAGGACTTTAGTTGCTACAATAACCCTTTTAAGGAATCAAAGCAAGGAGATATATATATATATTTTATATGCATGTGTAGAATCCATGTAGATTATGCATAGATACATCTTTTGCTCCCACAAGTTTCAAGGACATTTCTGTTAGCATTTCACTTCAGGAACCTCTTGATTTATTTTTCTAAAAGCATACTATATGAATGTAGAACACTAAACAATTTCTAAAGGCACACAATCTTAATTCATATGTTGTCTAAAAATATTCCATTTACTAAGAAAACGTTTAGACTCAGAAGAAGAAATTACTGATATTCATTTGAAAAGCATTGCAGTTTCAGGTCCATCTTACTTGGCCAAATGGGGAGGAACTTTACTGTCAGCGTCTGGGAGAAAATAACAGTGTACACAAAAACATGCAAAAGAACAGAAAAACTAGTTTTAAAAGGTCTTTATCTAGACAGTAAAGTTCCTCCTCATTTGGCCGTCTTACAACATTTTTAAACTTTTTTTTTCTATCTAGGAATGTCTTGGTGTAAATCCTACTGGTCACATCAGCACTAATGTTTCAGTAAAGAACAGAGTTTTCCCATGCTCTTTCCCCTCTCTTTTTAAATTAATTTTAAAGGTTATTCTGTATAATAAATATGCAGCTATCCTGTAACCTGCTTTTTGGGAAATATCCAACTGTACAGGTTTTGTTCTTGGGGACAGTGGGACAGAATAAATTCTGTTGCTCTGATGTGCAGGAGTTCAAAATTTACATGTTTTTCTTACTGCCTTATCTCTCAGATGATTTGAGAGAGTAATGCAAAAAGGATGTTCTCTTGTGTCAGGCCATTGGAATTTGTTACGTTAGTTTCCTTAAACTCTAATGCTGTCACAAAATGTGAAAGGAGATGGAATGAACCAGGGGAAACAAGAACCCAGATGCAGAGGTGGGTTGGGCAGAACTCTGTAAAGATTCTTAAGTCTCAATAACCTTGTCATCAGTTTTCATGTCTTAGTACAAATCTGAAAAAGAGTTTATCAAATATGAGGTTCATAAATGCATGCACAGTGAAAACAGGAAGTTTTGTGCGATTCTTCAGGCACTAATCCAAATGCTGTACATTTTTTCCTGTGATCCTCATGAAGATTTAATAACACACTTTAAAGTGTTACTATAACTGGCTGAAGAAAATCCACCTTGTTCCGTGTTGTCCCATAATTACTTGAGTGCAGTGAGGAAGACCCCACAATTTGAGGTTTATGATAGATCAGGTATCAGGCATAAAATAAAAACACTGCATAGTGCTCTGTCTGTCTTAAACATGCTCAGCAAGTGGTATGGATAAACAGCTGATGGATTTGGTAAGGGAAGGAGGTATATGGAAACCACAGCTTATGTCTTAGGGTTCCCCAGAGATCCTTCTGCAGCATCAGTGAACATGAAGACTATTTGAGTGTAATGTTTTGGTTTTTTTTCAAATGAGCACTAACTTTTGGTAGAGCAGTGTAGTTCAGAGAATATCTTACATCAAGGAGAGATGCGGGACATTTTCTGCAATGTTGCATTCTCAGGGCTATGAAGATAATTTAAACATCTGCTTTTAAGTTTCAATATCCATCTGTACTTCATGTTTAATCTGAAAACCACACTGCTGGTACAGCTCATTACAGAAGCTAGTATTTGTGCTGGATGAAAAGGATATTATTAAAAACAAAGAGGAAACCCTCCCAAAAGTTGCAGCTGACAATCTTTTGTCCTTCTCCCTCTTTAGTTCACACTTTTAAAACTTGAATCAAGTTTTTTACCAGCTTTTTAAAACAATCTTTCTCTTAACATAAATATTTTTTCTTCTTGTTTCAGATTATCTTTCTGTGCAGAACATCGTAATACAGATGTGTAGTTTTTCTTAGGCTTATTGTTCCCTATAAGCTCTTCATCTACACAGAAGACTAATGATTCAGTGGGCTTTGCTTAGAAATGAATGCACGTGAGATACAGTCCCTTACGCTTTGGTATCTGTGCCACAGGGTGTGCTCCCATATCCCTCTTTGTTCTAGACAGGGTGTTAGAGGTTTGGTTTGTAGCTAGGATATCCTTACTGTTTCATGTAGATTGGATAGATTGTCTTCGTTAAATGCAACTGAAATAAACCTTAAAAATTTACGATCAGTTGCTTGGAAACCTTACACTCTGTGTGTGTAGTTCCTTCATGAGGGTCTAGATCATTACTGGTTTCAGCATTTTGTATCATTTAATGGTATTATTTCTTCTTTTGCCTTCATTTTATGTGCTGTTAGCACATAAACTGCCAAATTAATAGCTGTATTGTGATGGCATTTGCAGTCAGTACTATTCTCCATGCTAAAGTCCTTCAAAATTATTGTAATTGTGAATCTTTTTTAGTGAGAAAGCAAAGCCTGTGATGGTAGGAAATTCTGTCAAAGCCTTGGGCATTTCAGTATACCAGCTGCTCCTTATCTGACAGATAAAGAACCACTTTGAAAGAAAAGGCTTACAGCTATTATAAAACTGATTATATTCAGGCTAGTTTTGGGTTGAAGAAACGTTCTTCTGCAAATTGAGTTCTGTTTTGGGAAGGTTTGTTGTTAATGTTTCCACTTTAATGTGTGAGTAAGTGGTAGAAAGTAATTTTGCTTTCAAGGAATTGAGAAATTATCTGGCTTGACAATCTCATCTCTTGAGCTGATACAAGTTACTGCCTGTCTTGCTTTCCACTACAAGAATACAGTGAAAGAGAGAATATGAGGTTCTCATGTGTTTTCCTCCAGTGCTGTAAAATCTGTAGGACAAAGGCTTTACTAAATGTTTACATATCATCAGATGTGTTTTTGGATGAATGTGAGGCTTATGAGCCATTTTGAAATTAAGATGGAGAGGAAAGTGGGTAGCTCTGGGGGTTCCCTCCTTCCCCATTCAAGTGTTCACTGTTTGTGGCTGGTTTTCTGACTGGGAAAATGGAACAGTAAAAGAGGATCCTGTTTCCTTCTGTAATTGCAGGGTACCTTCCTATCTCATCTCCAGAGATGAGTTGGATGGAGGGGGTCATATTCCTTTTACCATTTCAAGTTGCAGGTTGGGATGCTGCAATTCTTGCAGGTGTTGCTGAGAAAGGGCCTCTGTTTAGCAGGCTGCAGCAGCAGCATACTGCCAGAGTGTGGCTCCTCTACTGTAACTTCTATATATTTTTTTCTTTCTTTTTACTACAGCCAAAGTTTGAGTAATTTAATTGACATCCAAAAATTTGTGTAAAATTTAGTACATTTTTGATGTGCTATAGCAGGCTTACACTAGTTAGGGCCCTGCAGAGCCATGCACTAGCTGTTCGTATTTCTGCATCCCTATTTCAAGCACAAACTACTTCTAAATCTGCCAAGATATTTAAAAGTCCTTTTTTGCTGAGGAAGACCTCTTGCTCATTTAATACAGGTTGGCTCTTCTATCATGTTTTCTAAGTGGAACTCTATTCTGAAAGTGTAGGCTTTTAGTAAGGCTGTTGAGAGAGAATCATTTAAGATTACTTCTGTTATCTTTTGCTTTGTCTAGGCAACATGGCTCCTTAGTGCATTTCTGGATGACTGTTTTCCATTTCTGTGACATTGAATTCAGTTTACCTTCTAGTTTGCCATTATGGGGCAGGGAGGACATAACAGTGTCCTCTGTTTTGCAGCCTATTTCCAGTCACTGTAAGGCAGTGCTGCGTTTGCATCTAAGATACTGAATCCCAGAGAGAGCCATTTGAGTGTTTGTCTTGCCTTCAGAGGGCTTGTCCAGATTCGATTAGCTTGAATGTTCAAACCGTCACTAGAGAATGCTTTTTTCTTTCTCCTTTTCCTCTTGTTTGTTTCTACTTTTTATTGTCTCATTGCTTTCTGTATTTTTCATCTCCCCATCCCCATCTTTTCTGACATTCTGCCCTGTGTCTTAAATGAGTAGTTACTTAAACAAGTTAAAAAAAGTGAAATCAGCAGGGTTTTCTGAAGCTGACCATAGTTCAAAAAAGTGCAACATGAGGCCTTGAAAGGGGAAAATATTCCTTCATCTTCAAAAGCAGTTGAACCCTGCAAAAGATGTAATGCATTTTTATTTTCTGTTGCTTTTGTACATCACATGAAACTATGTGATATCCAGAGATGTATTTCTGCAGCATACAGGTAAATACTGTAGTCAAAGTAGCTTCCAGAGTGTCATGATTGTTGAACTAATTTCCACATGCAGTTTATATGGATAGTGAGCTAGTAAGCTTGAGGAGATGGTACAGTGAAATGTTCTGGTAGATCAGTGATTACTGTTATCAGTTACAATAACTAAAATGTAATTATCTGTTTCACCTATGTGTTCTCTTCCTTCATTTTCTCTGCAATTTTCTTTGCCCTTTTCTTCTGCCTTTCCTTCTTTTCATCTTGTAAAAGGACTATCTCTTCAAGATTAGGAAGGTTAGATTGACTGCGTGCATTGAGTAAACATTAAGACTTTTAAAACTAACTAGAATAGCACAGATCTGCACTTCACTATGAATTAAAGTTACATGGATGCTTTCCTTTAAAAAAAAAAGCAAAACCAAACCCCAAAACTCCAAGTTGTTAAAAGTAAGGGTCTGTAAGTGTGGAGTACTGGTGTAAGTATATGCAGAAAGTTAATTTCATAGTTAGATATTTTAATAAAAGGATTATAATTCTGCACGTAGGTCTGTAGGACCTGTAGGGATCACATGTTCCCATTTTGTTTGAAGTCTCAGCTTTTCCTCTATTTCACTCCATCTAAAAATGGCTGCGCTGGTAAACATTTTGGTAAAGCAGACTCTTGCACAGCTTACCGTTGCGAGGCCCTTGCTGCTTGGATGGCAGTTCTGCCTTGGGGCTTGCTCCATCCCTGTGCTCTCTCTCTGTGTTACCAGCAGGCCTGCCAATTACTGTGGCCTGTGTAATATCAGTGGGTTTTTTCCCCACACCATTCATCTTCTGAAGATGCAGTATTTTTCTTCTCACTTTGAACTGGATTTTAAAACATGAACATTACCTGGCTACACATAGCTCTGAAGGCTCTGCCTACCCGTGTGTTGTGCCTAATGTGATATCTTTAAGCCTTCTACTTGGTTTTCACACATCTTTTATCCTAACGTGATTATCACAAGATGCCTCTTTGATTAGAATAACAGTCTTTGATTTGCTTTCTGTCCCTCCATAATCACTGAAAGATCCCTGGCCTGGGATTAGACAGTGTCTTGAATGCTATCAAAGATACAGCAGTGGGGTACAAAGGTGTGTTAATGTAAAACTGAGAGACACTGACTGTAGAATTGAAATAATTCCTGTCACTGTAATTTTCTGCTATGGGTTTGTTTTGGTTTTTTTTTTTTTTTTTTGAGAAGTACAAGTATTGTACTTAAGGCCTGGTATTGATACCGTAGCTCAGGATTAGGTAATGTAGTCTTATTGAATACTGGAAACAGAAAAAATTCTGTTTTCTTTAGCTTCATTAACCAAATTTAACTAATGGTTTCATCCATTTGATAGTCTAGACATTATCATAACCAGGAATAACAAATATATGTAATGCCTTTGTATCTTATTGTGACAAGAAGCAATTGCTTCCTGTTCATCAATAGCCAGAAGGAAAAAAAAAAAAAAAGAGCAGCCTAAATGTGTTTTGTACTTCTTAGATCAAGCAATAAGTCTTGTGACATGCAAAAACATTTATAAATCCATTTGTATAGCTTAGCTGTATTTTGCACATACTTTGGCCTTCTTTCTCATATGTTCTGTTCTTTTAATATGTATAGATAATAATTATTGGCTTTGTTGAATCCCTGCCTGATGCTTCAGAGCTCGCCATCACACAGGCTACTTTGTAAGACTCTTGAAGGCCACTCATTCAGAGTTGCTGAGGCAATGTTTGTTTGCTGCTGTTCTCATGTTTGTTCTTTATAATGTTTCAGCGTATCCACCATATACCATGTGCTTTAGAGTGAAATTCTACCCACATGAACCCTTGAAGATTAAAGAAGAGCTCACCAGGTATTTGTTTGTTTGTTTGTGCATTTAATGTACATCGTTAACAAGTTCAAAATAAGACAGTTTGTTGCATAGGGTAGGGTTCTCACTATTTGTGCTAAAATACTATAGTCAGACATTTGCAGTACTGATAGTGTTTTAATTTGTTGTGATACCTGTGAATTTTTAAAAGCAGTTTGAGGGGACGTTTCTGAAACATACAGAGATGTAGTGATGCTATTGAAGAACTTTCAGAAGGAGAGGCAATGGTCAAATGACTGGGCAAGGATTATCCTGAGTCTTCCAGTGTCAAGGATTGTGGTCTTAAGTGCCTTTTGTGTCTTAGTTTTTCTTTTTTGTGTGTGTGAAATAAGCTGTGGCATTTAATTCAGTGTTGAGACTAACTCTTTCGACAGGAATATGAATAGCCTCACTGAATTTTCTCTTGTGTGTGTCTTTAGGACCACAAACAAGACAGTATTTGTAAAGTACTGACAGACCTTTAGCAAACTGATGTAGAGGTGCCATATATTTATATTTTTAATGTAGAGTTGCTCTGGAGGTTAATAAGTCTTGTTGCATTGGAATTTTCCATCCTTTGCTGTGAAAACACATCTGTGCAATGGATCTGTCACACTTAACAAGTGGGAGTTTTGTCCTTCCTGCTAGTCATTGTGAATATTCTGTTGTTCTGGGTGTTTTTCAACAAATGTATTTGGTGGAGAAAATGTAGGAAAGTAACAGCTCTTTTAACCTCTGCACACGCTGTGCAGGACTGTATGTACACCTTACCACGTTGTTAGTCAGCAGGTCACACAGCTGACTGATAGCTGCGTGTTGCAGAAGCATGGAGTGCCTGAGCAGTTGTTGTCTGGAGTTCTTCCTTGTTGCTTTCCCAAAGTCCTGCAAATTCTTATGCTTACAAGTCACTTCATGAATGGGAGTGATCCCATTATCCCTGGCAACGGAAAGTTTCAAGAACAGCTTGCATTCTGCTAAAAGGTAAGTTTATAGTTTGTCTAGAGCAGCTGGAACATGCAATTCATATTATAGCTATTTATCCTGGGTGAAATACTGAAATTGTTTTATCTGAGTGAACAGGTTGTAAACCAGGAAGACAATGAATTTTCATTACTTATTAGTGTTTGTTCCTGGATAAATGTTTTACGTTTTGATGAGCCAGAGTATAAACTTTGTATATACCTTCCTCATTCAAGAGCTTAATTAATTGATTTTTTTCTTTTAACTACGTGGATACCCTCTGAGGAGAAGTTTTATCAAAATGCAAAACACCTAGAATTAGCTCAATGAAGTGTATTGTGCTGTCAGTATGTTTTAGGGTTTGCTGAAACATTTCAAATTAATTTTTAAAGTCAAGTTGCTGTATTGATAATGTTTTACAGTCTTTTGTTAAAACTAATACTGTTAAGATCTTAAAAGGAGTCCTAACTTCTCTTTTCGTATATCTACCTTGTGCACGTGACAATTTTTTGTATCTGATCAGCTTTATAGTTTCCCAGTGTTGCTGTCTGGGAAGTTTTGTCTTTGCACAGGTCTCTTACATGATAACAAAGTATAAGAAACACTCCTGAAATGAGCAAGTGAAGTGTAGTCATGTAACTCAACCTCTGAGAATTTGCTTCATCGTCTAAAGCAGAGGATCCGATTAAGGTGACACTCCAAATTGGCTTGAATTCAATTTTTTTTTTCGTTAATTGCAATGATTGGTGAAAGTGAAGAAGAAAAACATCCATTAGTATTTGACAGAGGGCAGTCATGAAACTTTGATAGATAATTGGCTTTTCGGTAGATTTTTTTTTTGTTTTGTTCTGCTCTGTTCACTGGACAATCACATTTGTTGCAGTGTATGCTTAAGATCATTTGAAAATAAATTAATAATATTGTCATATTGTCACCCTTTGACTTAAAAGCCGTATGTACTTCATAGCTGTATATACAGTCAGCTGAATCAGAGTAATAGTGCTTTGTATTTCTGCTACTCTCCGTGCCTAAGCATGTCACAGAGCTGCTCTCTTGTCTCTTCAGCTGAGTAGACATCTGACGGGTGCCTGTAGTCCCCATTTAGATAATGAAATTAAGATATAGTAAGACTCATCCTGTCACATTGTCATCCTACTCTTTGGTTCAGAATATTAATTAACCCTGTGTAAATCCCCAATGTGGATTATTCTCGATGCAGTCTTTGTAAAAGCTTTATAGGAATAAATCTTTAATGAAGTACCTTAGAGACGTCAAAGATGTACAGATGTTAAAAAGAGCTGTTTTTCCTGCTTTTCCATGGCAGTATCTGATGTAAGAAAAAAACCCATCATCTATTCAGTACATGAAGCTGTGTGTGTGTGTATGCAGTAAATGGTTAAATTTCAGTGAAAATAATATAATTTGAATAGTAATACTATTCAGGATTTAGACATCACTTGCAGGAAGAAAATGGAGTGTTTGTCACCTCAGATTACTGCTGCTTCATTTCTGTCCTAGCTTTGGTAGCCTGGGCTGGACTGTAATCTTTGAGTTATTCTGTGGTTTTACAGGTGGAGCTATTTTCAGGAAATTAAGATGGAGAATGACCTGGGTGAAGTCATCCCTCTGTCTATGATACTATAGAAAATAAAAAGCTGTAAGAGCCTGAAAATGTATGCACACTGCGTGTTCAGAGGCCAGGAGTGCCTTGAGCAAAGGATCAAGCCACATGCATGGCTGTCACTGCATTTCGTTCCACTACTAAGGATGCCTGAGAATACCATCAGTCACGTTGTACCACTCCAGCCACTTACTTTCATCTTCTCTCATTTTAATTAACAATTGCTTCCATAGCTATGCTTTTGAAATAAAATCAGTGCCTGCCTCTGGATATTAAGGCATTTGGAGATACTATTGCTGAATAAAGAATTCTGTGAACTCAGGGCAAAATTTCCACCTCTCACTGCAGAAGGAGGTTCTGTGTGGTCCTTGATCGCTGTTTTCTCTAGAGTCAGTTAGTTGGAGGATTGCAATTCACAAGTTAACTTCAGTGGTCATGGGGCTTGCTGCCTTGTGAGCTCTCTTGTTCTTGTAATAACAGAATACATGAAACTTGACTTGTCGACAAAGTTCCAACCTTAATGCACTTCAGTGCTTAACCTTCTTAACTGATCTCCTTAACTTGTGTCAACATGGGTTTAGAATATCTGTCCTTATTTTTGGAAATACTGTTTTCTAAACAGCACAGTCAGGCCATACATGTTTGAAACATGTTTGAGAAAGACTAAAGACACTTTTAAATAGTTAAATGTCTCTTGTTGGCATCACGGAGATGTGGTGGGATGACTCGTACGACTGGAGCGTCAACATTGAGGGGTACAGGCTTTTTAGGAAGGACAGGAAGGGGAGAGGAGGAGGGGGTGTCACTCTCTACGTCAGCAACCAGCTGGAGTGCGTGGAGCTCCGCCTGGGGATGGAGGAGGAACTGACAGAGAGCTTATGGGTCAAGATCAGAGGACGGGGACGGACAGGGGATGTTACGGTGGGGGTCTGTTACAGGCCGCCTGGCCAGGAGGACAGAGCAGACGAAGCGCTCTATAGCCAGATAGGAGCAGCCTCGCAGTCACAAACCCTGGTCCTCATGGGGGATTTCAACCACCCTGACATCTGTTGGAGAGACAACACGGCAGGGCACAGGCAGTCCAGCAGGTTCCTGGAATGCGTGGATGATAACTTCCTCCTGCAGGCGATAGAGGAGCCGACAAGGAGGGGTGCCATGCTAAACCTTGTGCTCACCAACAGGGAGGGGCTGGTGGGGGATGTGAAACTGAAGGACAGCCTGGGCTGCAGCGACCATGACGTGGTGGAATTCAAGATCCACGGGGCAGCGAGGAAACTACATGGCAAGCTCTCAGCACTAGACTTCAAGAAGGCAGACTTCGGCCGCTTCATGGACCTGCTGGGCAAAGTGCCATGGGAGGCGGCCCTGGAGGGAAGAGGGGCCCAGGAAAGTTGGTCCACATTCAAGGAGCACTTCCTCCAAGCTCAGCAGAGGTGCATCCAGATGAAGACCAAGTCAGGCAAAAAGGCCAGGAGGCCTGTGTGGACGAGCAAGATGCTCCTGGACCAACTGAAAGTGAAGAGGAAAGCGTATAGAGGGTGGAAACAGAGACAGGTAGCCTGGGAGGACTACAAAGAGGCTGTGCGAGTGGCCAGGGGTCGGGTGAGGAAAGCTAAAGCCCTGACAGAATTGAATCGGGCCAGGGATATAAGAAGCAACAAGAAAAGCTTCTACAGGTATGTAGGGGACAAAAGAAAGTCCAAGGAAAATGTAGGCCCCTCCGGAAGGAAACCGGTGTCCTGGTTACCTGGGACATGGAGAAGGCTGAGCTACTCAATGACTTTTTTGCCTCAGTCTTCACCAGCAAGGGCTCTTGTCTCACCACCCAAGCTGTGGAAGGCAAAAGCAGGGACTGTGAAGACGAGGAACAGCCCACTGTACTCAAAGAGCAGGTTCGGGATCATCTGAGGAATTTGAAGGTGCACAAGTCCATGGGACCTGATGAGATCCATCCGCGGGTCCTGAAAGAACTGGCGGATGAAGTTGCCAAGCCACTGGCCATCATATTTGAGAAATTGTGGCGGTCAGGTGAGGTCCCCGATGACTGGAAGAGAGGGAACATAACCCCCATTTTTAAAAAGGGGAATAAAGAGGACCTGGGCAACTACAGGCAGGTCAGCCTCGCCTCTGTGCCTGGCAAGGTCATGGAGCAGATTCTCCTGGAAACCATGCTAAGGCACATGGAGAGCAAGGAGGTGGTTGGTGACAGCCAACATGGCTTCACCAAGGGCAGATTGTGCCTGACCAATTTGGTGGCCTTTTATGATGGGGTGACAGCATTGGTGGACAAGGGACGAGCAACGGATGTCATCTACCTGGACTTGTGCAAAGCTTTTGACACTGCCCCGCACGACATCCTTCTCTCTAAACTAGAGAAGCATGGGTTTGATGGATGGACCACTCGGTGGATAAGGAGTTGGCTGGATGGCCGCACTCAGAGAGTGGTGATCAACGGCTCGATGTCCAAGTGGAGACCCGTCACG
>JAAGAY010013359.1:104870-131932 GCA_011801015.1 Ardeotis arabs | reverse complement strand
ACTCTGCCCTGGTGAGACCCCACCTGGAGTACTGTGTCCAGTTCTGGAGCCCCCAACATAAGAAGGACATGGACCAGTTGGAGAAGGTCCAGAGGAGGGCCGCAAAGATGATCAGAGGGTTGGAGCACCTCTCCTATGAGGACAGGCTGAGAGAGTTGGGGCTGTTCAGCCTGGAGAAGAGGAGGCTCCGGGGAGACCTGATAGCGGTCTTCCAGTACCTAAAGGGGGCCTCCAAGAAAGATGGGGAGAGGCTGTTCAGTAGGGCCTGTTGTGATAGGACGAGGGATAATGGTTTTAAAATAGAGGGAGGTAGATTTAGATTGGATATTAGGAAAAAATTTTTTACGACGAGAGTTGTAGAACACTGGAACAGGTTTCCCAGAGAGGTGGTGGAAGCCCCATCCCTGGAAACATTCAAGGCCAGGTTGGATGAGGCTCTGAGCAACCTGATCTAGTCAGGGATGTCCCTGCTCCTTGCAGGGGGGTTGGACTAGATGACCTTTGAAAGTCCCTTCCAATTCTAACTATTCTGTGATTCTATGATTCTAAACTAATGAGGCAGTTTTTCCAGTGCCTTTTAAAACATCATGATGAGGAAGTGGCAAGGACTTACCTTATTTTGCTCAAATGATTTAACCTCTGAATTTATTTCAGGTGCACTGGATGCTCAGCAGCTTGCAACACGAACAGTGCATATGGATTTTTTTAACAGTTTGTGTAGTCTCTTAAACAGAGGGGTACTCAGCCTTAATAGAAGAGTGGTGTTCCTCTATGCTGTGGCCACCTCTGAGGATTTAACTTCTGCTTCACGTGTAGCATCTGGAGGACATCAGGCTTTTCGGAATGGTACATCTGTGGCTTTCTCGATCTGATTGTCTAGCACTTACAGGTGATGTGAAGTCAGAGCAAAGTACTTTAGTTTCAGAAAACAGCATTTAACTGGCTTCATTGAGCATCCCTAGTGAGAGTAATAACTACTAGTTTTTAGTTAGGCAATAGCAACATGACAAGCAGATCCTCACATCTCCCTGCCACACATACCTGTAGAACATAATTTCAGTTTATTTTCTTGTTAAATTAGCATGTGCTCTGCAGGCTGTTTTTTGGCTGACACTACACAGGATTGGGGCAGAGGCCTTGAATACATACATTTTCAATATTACTTCTAATTTCCTTTTCTCCTAATTATCTTTTTTTTTTTCATCTTTTTGGTGCATTCTAGTTGTTTTTCCAGAGACCATGATAGGCTTGATGGTGAGAGGGTGCTCTCTTTAGCTATATGCATAGAACCACATGCAGAAAAAAGTTCCAGAGTTCACTATGATGGTCAAGATTATTCTGCTGGCATGGCGCTCAAATATATAAAATTGCCACGGAGGAAGTTGTAACTACAGAGGGCATTTAATCCACGGTACACACAGCATCCCACTACGCTCTCTGGAAAGCAGAGATATTTTTGCACTGTGCCTGTCTTCACTATTCTTTGATCACAGGTCAGAGCCCTGGCAGGGTCCACAGCTGGGAAAGCCAGATGCTGCGCGTGAACAGAGTAGTAAAAGTCAAGGGAGTGCGAACAGATGGATCCAAAGACTGATCACACTTGGGCAGAGATTTTTACTGTGTTATTTCTTTTCAATGTTATTGTTTAGGTAATAAATAAATCAGTGTTTGTTCTTTCTTATGTAATAAAGCAGCCCAAGGCCTCATGCCTTTTTATCTCCAAATCCCTACTTTATACTGTGTATGTATAATTAAAAGGAGAGAATATAAAGTCATTTGAGGTCCCAAAGCAATGATCTAAAATGCTACAGATAATACTGTATCAGTAGTAATCCATGATTATTGTAGAAAAAACAGACTTGGGAGAGGGCATGGGTGAGTAGCTGGCGGAATTAACCAAAGACGGATTATTTCAACTAGCATTCACCATGCCCTTTTTTCCTAATCCATATTTCCTAATCCAAGAAACAGTTCGTCAATCACTGGGCTGCAATAAAACAGTGTAATGGGTACTTTGATAGAAATGAAAAGAAGATAAAAAATGTTTAACTGGAAGTCATATAAAATGACAAAGACTTGGGGTATGTAAACAAGGCAAATTCAAGAGCCCTGAGCAAGCTAGCGTGGGTGAGGAAGAATGGTACAGCTGTATGCATGCAATGCTTGACTAGTCCTGTCTGAAACAGCTGTACTTGATATTACCTTATGCTGGAGAGCCTCGTGCTTTTCCCTCCAGAAGTGGGAGGCCAGTTGAGGCTGATAGTACTCCAACTGGTTGTTAATGCTTGAATATCAAACCATTTATTTTCAAGTGTTCATCCTTCCAAGGCTGAGCTAATATGAGGTGGGCTTGTGCTGCTGAACCCTGTTCCAGGCATCATTTAGGAATGCCTCTGCCTCTCTGGGTGCCCTGTTCTGCTTTTTGTAAGAAGTGCAGTGGTAGCTATGTTTTGATGCCTCTGCAAGTCCATTTATCTGTTTTGGCATTCTTGAGGCCATTTTGGCAGTTGGCAAGTGAGTTTATAGTTTTAATAATTCTGGACTCACAGTCACATTGAATGCCATAGGTCTTAAAAATGAATGAGAATCGTTAGTAAGAGCATATGGTGCTGTCAGGCTTGCAGAAGGCATTTGGGGTGGGGAAGAAATAATGCAGAAGAGACTTGGATTTTTTTGGGGAGCTTCTGCCTGTGGGAGAAGAGGACATTACACATTTAGAGGTCCTCTTGTGGCCCTCTGAGGGGAAGGGAGGAGGGCTGAGAAGATGCCGTTCAGTTGCGGAAGCTTGCAGAGGAGAATCTACTCCCGTGCTGTGGTGGGGGTTTTATGTACCCAGTATCCAAAACAAAGCTTATCCCTTACCACTCTTTTGTCCTTTTTACTGATTGGTGAAATGAATTCTTGTGTAGCAGTAAAGCTTCTCCCTGTAGCCAGTGCTGTCAAGCAGCTGGCTGGCATGGTAATTTTTTACACTTTTCCCTTTTTTCCAAGGAAAGAGCATACACTGTAATGCAGTGTCATAGTTCAGCCCCTCTTGGCACCAAGCTATGCAGTCTCTCACTCACTCTCCCCACCTTCCAAGGGAATGAGGGAGAGGTAATATAACAAAAAGGTTCAAGGTTTGAGATAAGGACAGGGAGAGATCATTGAAGTTATCGTTACGAGCCAAACAGACTTAATTTGGGGAAAGCTATTTATTTATTATTATTAATAAAACCAAGGCAGCATAATGAGAGATTAAAAAAAACCTTCCCCCCATCCCTCCCCTCTTCCTGAGCTTAACTTCATTCTGAATTATCTCCAGCTCCTGCCCCCTGAGCAGCACAGGAGGGAATGGAGGTTATGGTCAGTTCATCACACATCGCTTTCTGCCGCTCCTTCCTTCTCAGAGGAAGAACTCCCTCTCGTTATTCCCCTGTTCCAGCGTGGAGTCCCTGCCATGGGCTACAGTCCTTTGTGAACTGCTCCGGCGTGGGTCATTTTTCCATGAGGTGCAGTCCTTCCAGAATGGCTGCCCTAGCACGGGCCCTCCATGGGCTCCAGCCTCTTTCAGACATCCGCCTGCCCCGGCGTGGGGTTCCTCCACGGGCTGCAGGTGGATCTCTGCTCCTCCGTGGGCCTCCATGGGCTGCAGGGGCACAGCTGGCCTCACCATGGGCTGCACCACGGGCTGCTGGGGAACCTCTGCTGGGAGCAGCATTACTCCTCCCCCTCCTTCTTCACTGACCTTGTTGTCTGCAGCCGTTACTCTCACAAGACGTTCTTCACAACAGGCTGGCAGACGCCTCTCAGGTTCTCTTCACATCTCCTCTCCACTTCTTGCAGCTGGGCTGGGCCGAGTCGGGCCCAGTTGGCCGCCTGGCGGGAGGCCAGAGGGGGAGGGCTGCAAGGTTCATAATGCTCGTGCCTCCCCTTCTCTGCCCCTGCTTCTGTTGCTTTTTTTTGGTAATTTTTTCCTTTCTTAAATACATTCTCATAGAGGCGTTACCACTGTTGCCAACTGGCTCGGCCTTGGCCGGTGGTGGATCCGCCCTAGACCGGGCTGGGTCCACCAGACAAAGGGGAAGCTTCTAGCAGCTTCTCACAGAAGCTGCCACCATTGCCCTCACCTGCTGTACAAAACCAGCACATGCAGGCACTGGCCAGCTCTGTTAGATCAAATGTCAGTCGTCATCCTGACCAGAGAAATGAGAGATTTGCGATTACTGGAAAGGTGTTATTCAAGTGACCTTTCCACCCCAACCCTAGGGCAGAAAATGGACTGTTTCTTTTTGAGAGAAGAGTTTTTGGTGGGGTGGGTTTTTGTTTGGTGGGGGTTTTTTTTTGTTTGATTGGTTGTTTTTTTAATACTGTGGATCCAGAACTTCTCTGATGATTTTGGCAATCTAGGAGGAACATAGGTTCAGGATGGAGTTATGGAGTGCTGCTACTTTCATTGTGTTTGAATCCTTAGCATTAGTTCTTCTTTCCAGAAAGAATAAAACAAGGATGGTGGTTTTTCCTACAGGTGCCTGTTAACATGAAAAACAGTCATGCAGTTTCCTGAATAAGTTAACAAGACAGTTCCTGCTACTTTTGGTGTTAGATATTTTAAGAGAATAAGCTTTTTCTTTTTTTCTGTGTTTGAATTAAGATTATGTTTTGAAGTAATGATGACTATGGCCCTAGTTCCTAATTCCTCTGCTGGAATTTGGCTCTTGACTGGTTAGGTGGATTGAAAGGGCAACTGCTGTACTAACATCACTGTGGCATGCTTATTGCCATATGTATCTGTTTTACAAATGCTGTGATGTATTTAAGTATGCCAGTGTGAACAAAACTTTCATATTGTTCCAGAAAAACAAGAAAACAAGTAGATTATCTCCTCCTCACCCAAATTCACATTCACTAAAATGTTTCTTTTTATGTTAGAAATTTTAACAATTATATTAATGACTATTCATTTAAGTATTATTTTCTGCATCTGTTGCTCATGTATTTGTCTAATCATTATTTTTTTGGACTTAGTAATACTGTTTTTATTCACAGCCTCCTGAGGCAGCTAGTTGAATACCTGCTTTTAAGGTATTTTGTCTACATTAAGCAATTTCCTGATTTCACTGACTTCCCCCTAACTTTAGTATTGCAGAATTCATTGAATAGCAGTTCTGTGTTTGCCTTTCCTGCTACCCTCAAGATTTCATAAGACAGTCTTATTTCCTCTCAGTCACTATCTCTCCTTGTAAGGGAGACTCTGTCCTCTCACCCATTTTACTGGTTCTTCTCTGTATCAAGCTCAACTATGTCCTACTTAGGATGCAGAGGCTAGAGCTAGGTAAAACATTCCAGATGTAATTACACTAAGGCTTTAAATAGTGGCAGAATGCCCCTCTGTCTTGTTTACAGTATGTTTCCTGATGATGCCCAGTGTTTTATTGGCTTTTTTTGGCTGCTGCTGCACCCTCAGTTGATTATTTCAGAGACCTATCTGTGGTGACTCCAAGATCGATTTGTCAACTTCGTGTTTTATCAGTAGCTAGTGGAGTGATGGCTTTTCTTTAGTTTATAAGAAGATATCAAAATACTTCTCAAATATTAGTAAGTAGACAAGCAATATATATTTAGAGAATGTAATTATTTTCTCTACTAGCCTTGTTGTCTAGGTGGCACTGTAAACCGTAGAAAAGATGTTCTCTTAGTTGTGGTGTTGCATACTAGTAAGTAGTAGCTAGTGCTTAGGTTAGATTCACAGATTTTGGAAACTAGTGCTCCTGCAGCGTGCTTGATGATATCTACTGTAGAAGACAGAATGCAAAGTTAGTATCCGGAATGATATACAGAAAAAACTCATAAATTCTGTTGGAGGAGGAGGGCACCCAATCTAGGAATATTGTAAACACATGCATTTGGTCTCTGCTACTCTGCAGAGAGGACAGTACCATGGTAAAGAGCAGTGCAGTCAAAGTTAGACAGCGTGCTGAGATAACAATTTTTGAAACATTGCTGAATCTGTCAAGGTGACCATGTCTGTCAGCTGCAAAGGCTGCAACCACACTGGGAGAAATGCTTGTTGCTGGAGTAAAATGAATGAAGCGACTTGAAGACAAGAAAAAAACACTATGTGGACAAACCGCAAAGTTTTGCTGTGGGAGAGCTTTCTTGTCTCGCTGAACATCTTAAAATAGGTAAATAAACTGACTGTTAAGCAGTTAACAGCACGGTCTCTGGGGGTCACGAGGCCTGCTTGAAAGCAAGAATAGATATTGCTGACCCTACATCTGCAGTGGCAAGAAGGGCTTGGCTAACCTGGAGTTGAGTCATCTGTATTGCAAACAGATAATAGATGGAAATGAGGTTATTCCAATGATAGATGTTTGTGAATGTAAGCGCTGAAGCATACGTTTACTAGCTCACTGGTGAGCCTGAGTACTTAGGGCTGTAAATCAGGCTATAAAGTTGTGCCAGGGCTTTTTTTTTGTAAAAAAACAGCTGTGGTGGAAGGACACAAGAAGCAGCAAAATCACATCTGATTTTGCAAGGTTTTTCTATCAGTGTAGGCAGTTTTAAGTACATGCATAAACCTTCCTGAATTTGAAAGTCAGGCACGCATTCATAGGTCTTTGCTGACCTGGGACATCAGTCACTTCATCAGCATTATAGGAAGTGTCTGAGGTTGAGCCAACCTTTGGCAAAGCTTGCAACATTGGCTTTCAGTCCAAAGTGCATATATCTCCTTCTTTTGAGAGGAGATAATGCCTTAATGCCTTAGTCTTGTTCCAGACTACTCTTCTTGCTTTGGAGATGAACAGTATCCCATGCAGCTTGCTATGTGGGTGGTCTCTGAAAACCACATTCAGATTCTCTGATTCTGCTCTGCCTAGGTATTCCCCTGCCCTTCTTCTAAGTGCGAGTGCTTCCCTTGTGTCCTAGCCAACAATTTCTCCAGTCTCCACTGTGAACTGTGCTCTGTGCCTCTTTTCCCCTTTTGACTGCTGATTTCTGTCTTGGAGATCTTTTTTTCCTCTTTCTTTTTTTCTCTCTTTTTTTTCAGAAGTGAGATATTTAGTGCAATTTTGAATTGTTTAATTAAGGATTTCAAGGGTCAAATACAGACAGCAACTCAGCAGAGAACCTTAGTGACAGAAATAATTGACTTCAGTATTTTAATTTTAAAAAATATTAGTGTAATAGGAAGGTACATGAACAGTTTAGGAAGCACCTCCTCACCCCCTACACACACAATGAAACATTGCAACAACAAACCCCCTTTCACATAAGGGAGGGAAACAGAGCTTCTTCCTCAGATCACTAGGAAGAAATCAGCTCTGAGATACAAATGTGCTTTTCCCTAAAAATATATCTTGTATGTTGTTTTGGTTATCTTACTCTTACTCATTTTCTGTTAACATACCTCTTGGCAAAAATTGAGTATGTGTTTGTGTTTTCCCAGTTGTTACAGAAAGGAAATACTCTCTGGTATGTTAGGGAGACAAGAAAATGAAAAATGTGTTATACGGAAGTTACAGAAAAATAATTTTTTTTTTCAGTTTTTTTAATTCTGATTTTTAAAAAATTCTGAACAACTTGCAGACTCAGTGATTTAGCTGAAGGGAATGGATAACAATATGTTTTTATTAGCTTCATGTAATTGACAAAAATGCATATATTGACAATTTAGATTGAAAGAGTATGTATTATTTTTATTGTAATGAAGCTAACTTTGGGGGTTATTTCTGACAAATTTTCGTAGTTTCATGTTGCAAACCGGTCTTAAGCAAGAAACTAATGTAATACCTATTTTTATTCCTGTTTGATTTCTTTCTGGGGAAAAGAAAACCATGTATTTCTTGTTTGTCTCCGATAACTGAGACTATTATGGATGCAGAAATTTAATAATGACATTGAGAATCTTTGATCCTGTTCAACAACCAGCTATTTGCTTAGAAATGCCACACGTATGCACACTTCCACCCAAACTCCCATGTTCATCTATATAGAATTGTAGTGGAATGCATAGAAATCAGTTTTTGCCCTTATTCTGAGGGGTTTCTGTCAATGATCCTAAGTGCTGGTGTAGTATCTTCATGACCCATCACAAACTATTGTATTTATGGCTGCCCCCCAGTTTTAAAAAAACTGGTTTTGAATTCTACTTAATCAATGTATGTGCGTTTTCAGATTTATTTTCATAAAATAACTGTATATTGGAGGAGAGGGGGACTCCCTGCCATCTCACTTCAGGAATCTAACTTGTGATTTATTGCAAAGCATTAGAGAGAGACAAACAGACAGACCGACCGACCGACAGACGCGCCTGCCTAATTTGTGAATAGGTGTTTTGAGTAAATTCTTGGATATTTTCTGTTCTTGCTGGGCTCTGAAGATAATGGCTTGTAATAGATGGTCAAGGTGGGCAGCACTGGTGTTTAATCTGCTACATGGGAAAGAATTTCCTGCAAAACTAATTTATCTTCTTATAAATACTAAAATATTCATAGAAAAGTAACTGTTCATAGTGTTTGCTTCCATCCATACAGCAGGAGAGTCAGACCTAGCACGGTCTGGAGACTTCAGATTCTTAGTTCTCATGTCAGCCTTGTGATTGCAAATGTAGGTTGGGAGCAGTAGGTTAATATGCTTTTGCAGAAACCTACTTACTTTCGTATCTCATTAGAGTAATTTTCAAACTCATAAACCACCAATATGCAGTGTCACTGGAGGTCTGTTGACCTTACAGCCCAGCTAGCAAGCTGTGCTGTGAAATCTTGGGATGCCCTTTCACAGGTGGCTTTTTTTGGCGCTTCTTAAAAGGTGAACTCAATTTGGCCTCAAGCTAATGGTCACTCTGGAGAACGACAACCCAATTTTTCACCCTGGCAAGGCTTACAAAAAGTTTTAGGATAGAGACTGCTCATTTACTCAAGTTGTGTGTGGTATCTGCATCAATATACTGAGCCTTTCCCAGTAGGCTGTCGTTGCAGATTAAGAATTTTTGCTCATCCCACTGAGGCCTTGGATCACCCTGATGCAGTTCTCTGGGAACTACCTGTACTGTAGCCATACCAAACTATGGAAGTGAATTAGTGAGCTGTTACTGGTCACTGATTACAGGAAAAAATGGGGTTGCAAAATAAAAAAAAAAAACGGCCTTGAAGTGCAAGGTTCCTGTAGAAACTTGTCATACTCTAATGCAGTGAAGGGGTGTGTTCATAATGAGAACAAATTGCTTTTCTCAGTGATAACTGTCTCATATATATGTAGCATTTAGTAACCAAGTAGTAGACTTAGGAGTAGTCCAAGGAGAGGAGGAAAATTTCTCTTGCCTTTCACATAATAGAATCATAGAATCGTTTGGGTTGGAAGGGACCTTTAAAGGTCATCTAGTCCAACCCCCCTGCAAGAAGTAGGGACATCTCCAACCAGACCAGGTTGCTCAGAGTCCCGTCCAACCTGGTCTTGAGTGTTTCCAGGGATGGGGCATCCACCACTTCTCTGGGCAACCTGTTCCAGTGCCACACCACTCTCATGATAAAAAATTTCTTCCTTATATCAAGTCTGAATCTGCCTCCCTCTACTTTAAAACCATTACCCTTTATCCTATCACAACAGGCTCTGCTAAAGATTTTCTCCCTGTCTTTCTTGTAAGCTCCCTTTAGGTATGGAAAGGCCACAGCAAGCTTTCCCCAGAGCCTTCTCTTCTCCAGGCTGAACAGTCCCAACTCTCTCAGCCTGTCCTCATAGGAGAGGTCTTGCCCAAATCTAGAATTCACTGTAAGCTTCAGATAAACGACTTGCTGCAGGAGTTCATGGTACAGAACCAATTAACTTGGGCAAAATATGTCTGACATCAGTGTTATTTATAAAGCACATTTTTATCAGCTACACTGTAGCTCAAGGTGGGAGAGGACTGGCAGCATCAAGGAATGTCCTGAAGGTCTGAGTAGCTGCTGAGTTTTATAGCACCCTCTAGATAGCTGACTTTGTCTGGCTAAAGCAATGCTTGAATTGTTTGTTTTCCCAGAGGGGTGAAGCTGCTGAATGGCGCAGCTGTAACCAGCTACGTAGCTGGAAAGGGAGCTGCAAGTGAGTTGCTGGGCTGTGAGTTGGTCCATTTCTGGGAGGCTGCTCTCAGGGGGAGAAGGTAAAAGAGAAAGTGATGGCCTCGCAGCTGCGCCTCTCCTTTTGCTATCAGAAATAACGCTGCTCCATGGTAGGAGGTGAAAGGGAGGTGGAAGGAGCTTTTTATTTTCTTCTCCCCAGTTCTTGTGGAGGAAGAGCAGCTCTGAGAGGAGTGGGAGAGGTTCCTCCCCTTGTGCCCGCTGCCTCTCTGGGCTTCAGGGAGTTGCTTCTGCCTCAAAACTTCATCTAGAATTCTTGATGGATTAAAAACGGAAAAGAAAAGGAAAGAAATCCTCTCCACTGTGGCCAATGTGCTACTTGGTCTACAGTGACAGAGAGAGAAATTTCCTTGTGTAGACCTGTTTTAACAGGAGGGGATGTGCTCAATTACATTGCTGTAATATATTTCATGTTACTAATGAGCATTGTAACAGCTGTACATTTTAAATAAAGTACTCTCCATGCTATCTCTTAGTGGGTTTTTGTCACTTCTGCTGTCATTATTTCATTGTTATTGAGAAAAATCTCGTCTTACATCTAGTTCTTCCTGTGATTGTGCTTTGCCTCTTTTTCCTCCTATTTAAGGTAGTGAGAGAGAGATCCAGAAAAGTAGCACAACTGTTTTCACACTGATAAATTAAATCTATTATTAAAAAAAATGCCACATCATTTCCTAATTCTTTAATTATATTTCAGATACCTCTTATATCTACAAATAAAAAGGGATATTTTCCATGGCCGTTTGCTCTGTTCTTTTTCTGATGCTGCCTACCTGGGTGCCTGTATTGTCCAAGGTAAGTACAAGCAGCAGATTTTTAAAAATACTTAACTCATAGGTATGTTCAGTACAAAAACAAAGTCAAAACTGTTGTGAGAATATAGCTAGCAATAACTTTTTGTTTTTCAGTTGTACTGTTGTCCTGCATTGATGTGCACTGTAAAGTGTTTCAAGTAATTCGGCCATTTAGCCAACTAAAACAAAACTGGAACTTAAAAAAGTTTAGAACAGCAGGTTGTCTGACCATTTAAGTGACAAACTATGGCATCAATGTTAGATTGCAGTTATAAACAAAGCAAAATTCTGTCCTGAATCCTGAATGTAAACGTAGCCTATTCCATTTGAGCTAAGCAGGAAAAAGTGTCATTCAGTGCCCTTTCTTATGGTAAAGAAGACCTATGTGATGATGGAATCTCTGGCAAAAATAGTAGATGTAATTAAAAAAGAAAGGTCTTCCCCCCCTTTTTTTTTTCATTCTTCTCCTTTCTCTCCCTGTCATTTCCTTAGGGTCAAATTCAGATATATGTCTTGGCTTGCATACAGAGAAATAGTTAGCTAAATGTCTGATGAGGGACTTCATGTGTGTGGAGCCCCCTTCATTCATGAATGAAGCTCTTAATGCATTATAAGGCAGCGTATCCAAACCAAGATTGAGTCTAGACCTTATTAGAAGAGGCTTATTTAGAAAACTAAAAGACCAAATGCCATATTTGGGTACCTAAATGATACATCTTTTAGAAGAGGAGTCCAGTACTGTGGGCCACCTTAAATAATGTTACAGCTTCTGTTTCTGTGCTAGAACAGAATTAAACCAGTATCAGCAAGGATAAATCAGTGTGAAAAACAGGAGAATCTGGAGTGCATTGTTTCAGTTCTGCCTGGTACCAGAATGACCTAAAAGGGGAGTGTTACCTATGCCTCTGTTTTACAGAGCATGTGTCTGACACAGAAAATAGTTCAGGATTGCTAAATTACTGCTGCAGATAGTAGACCATGAACTTCATTTGAAACTCATTGGTTTTAAGTGGCAATTATAAGGATTTTCTTGTTTCAGCCAGCTATCAGTTCTTCAAAGTTGCATTTCTTGACAGATGATGGATTCTTACTGATCATGGAAACATCTTGAATTACATTGTATTTACTGACTTTTTTTCTTATTAACTAATGTGCCAATTGAATTTTTCTGTTTTGTTCTGTATTTTGGATCTGTTTAGCGGAGCTTGGTGATTATGATCCTGATGAACACCCAGAGAATTACATCAGTGACTTTAAGATTTTTCCCAAGCAGTCACAAAAGCTCGAGAAGAAAATCGCTGAAATGCATAAAAATGAATTCAGGTAATTTAGAATGCTGTTTGCTAAAAAGACAACCAAGAAATACTTTTATCTGTTTCCAGATAGTGTATGTTAACTTAGCAGGGTTTGTTCCTTGGATTATAACAGATACTCTACCAATATACTAATATGCTGTATTTGAAAATGTGATTTCAGCTTAGCAGTTTTTCTTTTCTCGTTAACCTTCATTAATCATGGCTGATTCCTGCATGTATCCTGGTAATTTAGACTGCATTTGCTTGAAATGTAGATCTAGTTAGTGGCAGCAGCTCACATCATGAGTGCTGCTCTGGTTAATTAGTGGAATAACATGTTTCATTTAGGGATCACACGTCTTTTGCTGTGAAATTTCTGTATGTATGTAGTGCGGTTATAAAATTCTTTATAGATATTGACCTGACTGAAACTGTAATTAAGTTCTTTTGTCTGTAGGTTGTTAACATAGTGGTGAATTGCACAGAAATGTATTTAAGTAACTTGTTTGGAAGACTAAGGAGGTGAGATTCAGAACTTTGAATGCTCTTTTTCTGTCCTAAACTTTTAATAGTGTGACAGGGGGAATGGAGAAAGATAGAGTAACAGATCTTTTGGTTTCAAAGTTGAATGTGCCCATACAGTATGGTGTTTCAGGAGAGAAGTAGCAGTGTGTTGTGCAACCATACCCTCTTCAGGATTGTTGGTGAGTGACATGCACAGTAGTCGTGGTGGTAGCTTGTGTGACACCCTAATCATTTTGCTTCGTTCAGGATAGTCCTCAGAAAACTTGGAAGGGAACAGGATGTGAGGAAAATAAAATGAAAGCAAACAATTGATTACATCAAGTAGAAGGACAATCTGTATTCAAACATTACAAGGCTCTTTGCACTTGCTTAAAATCTCTCTGTTTTGTTTTCATATTGCAATATATGTAAATGGTTTGCTTAAGTACATGAACATGATTTATAAAAAAATTAGATTGCGAGACACGAAATTCCTGAGGTCAAAAAGAAAAGGAATTCCTGAAAAGGAATTTTTCACAGAAGTTAATGCTTAAAATGTCTTTTTTTTTTTTTTCAGAAGCCTGTCAAATATGTTGTTCAACCAAAGTGCCACATTCATGGCAGTAAGATGGCCAGTATTAATGTGGCTTCTTTTTTTTCCTTCCTGAAATGTACATATTTCATTTACATTTCTTTCAGTGAAACAATGTTTTAGATGGCACAGCTATATCTAATATTTTTAGAGCAGTCCAGGCTGTACTTTACACAGACCAACAGAAACAGCCTTTTAAAAAAGAAAATGGAATTTCTCTTACTTTCAGTATTGTTCCATACAGTGGCTGTGGATTACTAAAGGATAAATTCAACCTTTAAGACCCAAGATCTTTCATCAGTTAAGCCAAGGTGCAGTTGAAAAGATTTTGATCAATTCAGCCTTTCAAGAACAGTCTAGTCCTTTATTTAAAGTTAGAAGAAGGGAAGGATGGATGGTTAGCCAAAGCCGGTGGGTTTTGTATTTCATAGCCCTAGGAAAGATGTATTTTTCTGTGTTCTTTTTTTTTTTTCCTTGTGTATAATTCTACCTGTCCTTTGTAAATTTAATCTACTAATTCCTCTATTATGAATAACCACACATATTTAGCTCAATTTTTAGACCCCCTTGTGTAGTGTTCCTGATCCTGTGACAGTAAATGTTGCAAGCCTTTGCATAGGTCCTTCTGGGATTCTCCTAGTTCTAGATTCCTCCCAGCAATGGTGGCTCAGCATATGAGAATGTCCGCTGAATTTTTTTATTAATCTTGGTGAGGGACACTATTCATTATTGCATTTAGGAAGTCAGAGGATATAAACTTGCCTTCTTTTGCCTGTGGATCTGCTGATTCCTGCAAAGAATTCCAGGAGATGTTTGAGCCATAACTGTAATTTATAGCAGAACTCTCCTTATATATATCCCACATATCTGTATGCGTTCCTTAATTATTTTTCTATTCTAGATGTTATCAATTTATATGTTATGAATGTTAGGCTCAGTGGCTTATAGCTCTTTGCAGCCCACAGGAACTGTTTTCTTTCTTTTCTGTTTTCTTTTGCTTATGGCAGCATCTGGTGTGCCTTACCTATTTGTCTGGTTATAAAGACAGTTTCAGAGCTGTCTGGATAGCTACTGTCTGGCAATTTTCCACTGTAGCTCTGTCTTCCTAAAATTGATCATCCTATTACATTTTTTTTCATCAGACATTCTCTAGTCACATAGAAGTTTTACTTTTTCCTGGATATTTAATTTCATGGGTCTCTATTCTAGGAGAACAAATTAATAAAACATGTCTGTCTTATAATAAACTATATATAGAGAGGTCCAGTGCTAGATGATCAGATTTCTGTATCTGGCTGGAAAACGATGATTAGAAAAAACACTGAGCTTACAGTCTTCTATCTGGTATTGACCAGCACATCTGTTTCACTGCATTCAGCAAGTTGAGTTTTCTGATAAGAATTAATACTTTGCTGCTTAATGAGTATTTTTTTAAATGCTGCAAAAGGTTCCTCTGGCCTTTTTTTAAAAAGATACTTGAGTGACCTGTTAGCTGAGAGCTAACATGTGAGGACAGCAGAAGAGACTAAGCCGTTTTAATCCAGCTGCCATTCTGCTACCTTCAGAAGAGTTACTTCCAAATTTCAGCACTGCAAGTGAATCTGATTCTTTATTTTCTTCACACATCTAAATAAACAAAGATCGTGACATCTGTCTCCTGCAGCAGGCTTGCATAAAAACAAAGCCCTGTGGCTTGGAAGGGGACAGTTCTTCACTGAATCCTGTCTCAGCATCCTCAAGGCCTGTTCACTGGGCATGTCTTTTCTTCTGTCCTGCAGTAAAATGGAAGAATTTGCCTTTTGAAAGGCACATGAAGACAGTGAGGCAAATGTCTGAGATTCAGTGATAGGGTACCGTGACAGCTGCCAGTGACTTAGTGACTCATCTTGTGTCATTTAGAAACCTTGTTCTTTTTAATTAAAACAGATGTCTGACATGGTGCCTATACTTATTATCCTTTGTGACTCTGAGAATGTCACTGGATTTTAGCAAAATGTGACCTTTTCTGTGACTTTCCTCTGCACCTAACTGCAAAAATATAAATGTGACAGACAGAAATGCATGTCAGCTTTATTCAGCTATGATTAATTGCCTTGTGAATTTTAATTAATTATTCTTCCTTCATTGAAAAAGGGAGAGGTGCAGGAATAGTTTGATTGAACCTTGCTAGTGGTGGGGCAAACACCTGCCTCGATTTAATCACAGTACATATTCTCATTTTCCTGTCACTCCAAGTAAGTCCTCTTTTGAAACATGATATACCACGGGGAGGAGAAGAGATAATACTTTTGTCACTTAAAATCTTAGAATATGTGAGGATGCACTAGGAATTGATGAGACTTGGAGACAACTTCTTAAAAGAATTCAAAATTTATTTGAATGTTACGGTTTTGGGTATGGTTACTGCGGAGCATAGCTACTGAAGTAATAGCTACTTACATTTCTGTTTCCCTGCTGCTCTTAACAGATTGGAAAAGATTTTGTCCATAAAAATCTAGATATTCTGTGAGTATATTCTGGTGTACCTTCTTCTTCAAGTGAGATGAATGCTAAGGTCCCTTCCTAGGTTGTTCATTTGCATGACCCTTTTGCCTTTTGGTTATGTGTGCAAGTGTTTGTAAGATTGCATTGTAAATCACATCAGTGAAATGATCCAGGTTAAAACCAACTCACTCTCTTTTACTTGACTTCCAGGCCAAAGTACATTGAACCACATGTTCAGTTCTCACCCGTTTTGGTAGTATTAAAGATATTTAATACTCTGCACTGTGCTCAGTGTATAAAGCCATGTTTATTTCTGTGATCAAAAGCCTCAAGCTTAACAGAAATGTAGTGAAGAATTCTGTATAGCTTTGGGAAAAAACAAAACAAAACTAAACCATCAAATGAGGTTAAGCAGAGTCGTGAAATCTTTTAGGTAGAGGAGAGGAAATGTGAGCGAAAGGTTAATTCTTCAAACCTAACAGCAGGGAGTACTAGGATTACTGGGTTTTTATGTGAAAGATCACCCAGGTAATCTTAATGTACTCTTTGGGACTTGAGGTTTTTTTGTCATGGGTTATTTTAACACATCAGGAGTTTGCTTCTTTCAAATGTTCTCAAAACAGTTGTACCTTTTCCATGGCAGAATTAGTACTGTTTGTTTGTTTGGGCAACTTGCATTAGTAGCTGGCCCAGTTTTGCTTCTAGCTGTGGCTACTGGATTTTGTGAACTCCTCTTACAAAAGAGTGAACTTTGTAAATACGTACGCACCTGTGTCAGCACTGGTGCAGACTTTTGTGTTACTACAACTGGGGGATTTGCTTCAGATGACCAAATAAGACATCAGGTGTTTTTAATGCAGTCCCTCTTCCAGGGCAAAATTTCCTTCCTATGAATTTATATCAAATCTTATATCCTTTAACAGAACGTTTGTTACTCTGATAAAATTCCCTGGCTTTTGAAAGATCCCTGTCAGCCAGAGCTCCCTGAGGCCAGACACCTGAAAATACAGTGATTTCCAAAGAGAAGTTAGACATAAATCTCTATCAAGGGAATTTATGTTTGTAGGAATATGAGGGTTTTTTTCCTTTTTTCTTTTTTGAAGGGACTCAGTGGTTGAAAATAAAGATTTTTTTTTGTTTTTTGTATCCCAGCTGAAAACTAATGATTCATTTTTACTTATTTCTGATATCAAATACTATGCCATGTATTTTATATGAAAGTATTATGTAAACAGCCATTAATTTATCTGAAAGCCCTACACAAACATTAACTTTGCCTGGTAAATTATAGAGTTGCATGACCTGTTCAAATGCCTTTTTCCCAGGCTGATGTCATACAGGTAAATGCAAGTTAGTTCTTATTGCTTCGGATGGCCAGGGTGGATACAGGCTCAACAAGTTTTAAGTGCTACTGAATTGGCTGTCATCTCCATCATGTGTGTCCAATACTCCAGCTTTTGCAAAAGTCGTATGTAGGAGAACATCTTTTGGGAGGAGAAGTTTCTTCTGAGGGTGTGAAATCACTGCCATGTTCTGCTATTAACTACCCCAAAAGCAATTTAAACTTTTAAGCTGAAGGGTAGTGTCTTCTTGAAAACTGGAGTAGCAAATTAATGCTTCTCTTTGATCCAAGCTAAATGAGAATTGTTGTGTATATTTGATTTGAAAGACGTATAATATTTTTATTCCTTGCTGCATTTTCTACACTGTAACTACTCGGTGGGGATTTAAGCACTTTTAACTTTCCTTTGCTGCTCTAACTCTTACTGTACTCCCTACACCATACCGTCGGTTACCATAGGCACTCAGACTCTGCCAGCAGGAGCACAGAATTTCTCGGTCTCTGCTGATCTGGCTCTCCAGCTCTTGCGCAGACACTGTCAGTGGAGCCACTGGCAAGCATAACTACAAATGTTACTGAGTGTATTCTGGGAGGCTGTCCTAGAAGACTTGGCAGTGGTTGCCAGAAAATGCTTCTCTTGGTGGGTGTTAATATCGTTTGATCCAAGATTAACGCAACTTCTTGCATTCTGTGGAATATGTTTAAAATCCTAAAACTAAATTCCCGTTCAGCAAGTCCAGAATAAGATAAATCTTGTATTTCATTTAAGAGCTTCTTGCAATTAAAACTATGCTTTTATGTATTTAATGCTGGCAGCACACTCATCTATGCTTTATATTTAGCTTCTTGGACTACTGTAATCACATTGGTATCTAACGGCCTTGTATACACAAAGGGAGTCTGATTACATAGACATATGATGTGCTCCAAAACTTGCAAGTCACGTTACAGGAGACAGAAGCTACTTTGCTGGGGACCGAGGATGTGTTCAGGCATACGTGGAGGGGAGTGGCGAGTTTGGAAAAGAGCAGGACTTGGGCTACAGGAGGGATAGCTGACTTCCAGGCCTAACAAGCCAAAGTCTTTGTAGATCTCAGGTGTTCAATGTATACCAAGGACTTTGGAGAGCTGAGGAGGACAATGATGTGTAGTGGGAGTTCACAGGCAGATAGTGGTGACAGGTGCTTGGAGTCCCACCTATGTTACAGCCCTTGGCTGCACTGAATGTCCTCTTCATTTCAGCCTTGATAGCCCATGATGACTAATTTACAGTTCCCTAGTGTAGGCATTTAGATTTATCCATCAGGCTGTATGTTGGCACATGTCCCAACAACTTTGTGTCCAGGTGGCCAAGAAGTCAACAGCATCTGACTTGTATCAGAAATAGCATGGCCAGCAGGAGTAAGGAAGTGATCGTGCCCATGTGCTCAGCACTCGTGAGGCTGCACCTCGAGGCTGCACCTCGAATATTGTGTTCATTTTTGGGCCCCTCAGTACAAGAAGGAAGTTGAGTTGCTGGAGTGTGTCCAAAGAAGGGCAATGAAGCTGGTGAAGGGTCTGGAGCACAAGTCTTATGAGGAGCAGCTGAGGGAGCTGGGGTTGTTTAGTCTGGAGAAGAGAAGGTTGAGGGGAGACCTAAGTGCTCTCTATAATGACCTGAAAAGAGGTTGTAGTGAGAGGGGTTTTGGTCTCTTCTCTCAAGTAACTAGTAATAGGATGAGAGGAAATGGCCTCAAGTTGTGTCAGGGGAGGTTTAGATAGGCTATTAGAAAACGCTTTACTGAAAGAGTGGTCAGGCATTGGAACAGGCTGCCCAGGGAAGGGGTGGAGTCACCATCCCTGGAGATGTCCAAAAAAAATGTAGACGTGGCACTTCAGGACATGGTTTAGTAGGAGTGGTGGTGTTGGGTTGGCGGCTGGACTTGATGATCTTAGGGGTTCTTTTCCAACCTTAATGATTCTGTTCTGTTCCATTCTTTTCTATTCTGTTCTATGTTACTGCAACTTCAGAATTGTCTAATTCTCTCTAATTAAGCAATCTAGTATTACAATTCCATTGTGTTTTCTGTAATAAGTGAATGATGTGTTTGTTTCTATTCTGCTATATTTTCCTGGTGTATTCTTTCACTCCATAATTCTTATCAGTTGTAATTTGACTGAATTAGAGAGATGTATGGAATATATATTTATTAGAAGTTTGAAGTAACAGGTTCTCCTGGTCACCTAGTCTCATCTCTGAAGAATTATGTGTGCATTGTATTCCTCAAAGCTGTGTTCTTCTGAACCATTTTTTTCTTACAGAAGTGTGCTTAAAACCAATTAAAATTAAGGAAATGTACTTGTAATTCTGAATGCACTTACTAGAAAATGGTAAGAGTGAGATGCTGTTTTGTTGGGTAGGTGTTTGCGTGGACCAATTGCTTCCAGAAGTTTTATGGTGAGGAGCAGCTTTACCTGAGCGAGGAGCATGGCCAGCAGGTCGAGAGAGGTGATTCTCCCCCTCTACTCTGCTCTGGTGAGACCCCACCTAGAGTACTGCATCGAGTTCTGGAGTCTCCAACATAAGAAGGACATGGACCAGTTGGAGAAGGTCCAGAGGAGGGCCACGAAGATGATAAGAGGGCTGGAGCACCTCTCCTATGAGGACAGGCTGAGAGAGTTGGGGCTGTTCAGCCTGGAGAAGAGGAGGCTCCAGGGAGACTTCATAGTGTTCTTCCACTACCTCAAGGGGGCTTATAAGAAAGATGGGGAGAGACTGTTCAGTAGGGCCTGTTGTGACAGGACTAGGAGTAATGGTTTCAAAACAGAGGGAGGTAGATTCAGATTGGATATTAGGAGAAAATTTTTTACAATGAGGGTGGTAGAGCACTGGAACAGATTTCCCAGAGGTGGTTGATGCCCCATCCCTGGAAACATCCAAGGCCACGTTGGATGAGGCTCTGAGCAACCTGATCTAGTCAGAGATGTCCCTGCTTCTTGCAGGGGGGTTGGACTAGATGACCTTTAAAGGTCCCTTCAACCCAAACCATTCTATGATTCTATGATTTTAATGGAAGATGCAGTTGTAGCAGTAACCTACAGAAAGGAACTTCACAGACAAAACAGGTGTCTTTTCACTCCTCTCTTCCAAAAGGTCTGTCTGATACGATGAAAAACTGAAAAGATACATCAATAAATGTGATTTTCCTTTTAATGGAAATTCCAGGAAGTATTCACTAGAAAGGATAATCTACTTGACTTGAAAAAGGTGGCTGTTTTTATTGCAACATTGATCATTTTTTAGCTTTAGGAAAGGTACTTTTTGTGTATATGTGTATATGCGTGTGCTTCACACCCCTCCTTTCCCACCCTGCCGCCACTACTGGGAAGAGTGATCATAATCGTGATCCATAAATGTGGCTACTTTCTCTACCAAGCTAGTTGTTGCCTGTTTTGTGGTGAGGTTTGGATTCAGGTTCTGCATATTTAGCATACTGCCGAATTCAGATGTCTGTGTGAATTTCTGCAATGTATGTAGGGATTTCTTCATCAGCTGAAAGGACCTATTTCTTCTGCCGCTCTCCTCCATCCCCACCTCTTCTTCATTTGTTAGAAGGCTTTATCGAACGGGTGTGAATGGACCAGAAAGATTAATCTACTGTGATACTAAAACCAGATATGTCAGTAGATGTCTCTGTGTTACAGGAATAGACTTTACAGTAATAATAGGTAAATTAAAACTGCATCTGTTCTGTAAATGTATTCTGTCTGTTGAATAGGCTTAAAGCTGTCTGCATCACTGCATCAATTTATGAAGTAAAGTTGAAATACAAATACATAGCCACAGATTTCAGAGATACTGTCTCAGTCTGATCTCTGAAGGGACACAAGTAATTTGAAATGTTCTGGTAGAAGGAGTTATGTAAGTTACACCATGCACATGTCATTAGAGTGTGCATGGTGTAAAATTAAGCCCATAAGCATTTAATAGACTCAGTAAAAGAATTTTATTATTGTTTTAAAGTGATTGTTCAGGTTTTTCTCATCCTAGAATTCTATCTATCTGAGAGAAAAAAAAAACAATGTTAAAGTTGATATTTGAGTGTTCTGCAGTTTTCTAAATTTTATATGTTCCAGGAACATATCAGCAGTTCACCTACTTGCCAGATGATAAGGTCATTTCATGTGCAGACCCATTTAAAGGCTTTTTGCTCCCTCCCTGCGGGTGGCTGGGGCATTTCTCAGGGGTGCAGCGCTGCGGCCTGGGCAACGTGGAAAGCCTTGCCTCGCTGTTCTGACAAACTGAGCTACAGCCTACAACACAATTTCGCTTACTAATGTCTTCATTCAGCGCTTTTCTTTGAAATTATCACCACTGTTGTGCTATTGTCTCCAGTACCACTGAAACACTGGTAATTGTAGCAGATTTGTGTTGCAGTACCACAGAGTCCTCCTTAGCACTTTCATCGTGACTAAAAATACTAGCAGACAGACTGTATTTAAAAACATCTCCATGGTCTGCAAAATCTCCCGAGCTTAAGGGAAAAGTAAAAACTACTCAAGACCTTTAGCACTGCAGTTTATAGCAATTGGAGTCTCAACCACCTGCAAAAAGATTTAAAAACACAACAGCAAAACCTCAGCCATGTGGTAAGCAGTTCTGTGATCAGTATATACTGTAGCTAAATGTGTTGATTCTCTGTGCAGAATTTTGACTTTTTTTTAGGTTGAAAGGAAACCCAGATAACCCAGGAATGTCCTGGAGGAATGTCCTGGAGAAGCTCTGGGATGCAACAAGGAGAATATTTCATAGATGCAGATCCTTCTTGAAACAGTCACAGTGGTCTCTGCTAAGATTTCAGTGAAGTATGTCCACAGTTGCAGGACAGGGCAAAGGGTGTTTGGTGGAGACTAAGCTTACGTTATTTAAAGTTTTATGGCTGGTACTTTTCCCTGGTTTGCATGGAGGTGAATACGTAATGTTCCCAGAGGACAGATCATTATGTACATCCTTATTTATTCTTTGAATTAATGACATTGAAACACCCTACAGACTGCAGATACCCAGAAATTAATTGTACATGGGGCATGCTCGGGTACAGTATTGATACTGTATTCTGTAGCAAGTAACTTTGTTTGACATAGACGTAAGGCAAAAGGATGGACAATAGTTATGCCTTTTATTATTATTAGTAGTAGTATGTTAATAGTATCTCACAGCACTTTATAAGTCAGTAAGAGAATCGGAAAAGATAGGTGAAGTCATCACTAAGGTCGTTCAGGAAGCAAATGCTTTTTCTTCACTATATGTTATTACTATATAGTCTTCTCTGTTAAAAGGAATTAAAGCTCAACCCTATGCTATCTCATCCTTGACTTTCACTAAGTTTCACTACTTCAGTGTGTAACAGATACATACCTCAAAGGAAAGGTATGAAGGAGAGAAGACTGTAGGGTGATTTGGTGTGGGCAGCCAGCAAAACAAATAGATCATTGCTGTGGCACACCCTGGAAGTATTCCCTGTTGAGCTTCCTGGCCTTTGAAGTGCTTCAGAGTTGAGGACCCTGTGGGGAATAAACAGAGCTCATACATCCTCTAGTGTGTACTTCTCAGGAGCCTAAAGGAAGAAGCAGAGCATATTGCAGACTTCTCAGTCATAGAATCATAGAATCATAGAATAGTTAGAGTTGGAAGCGACCTTCAAAGGTCATCTAGTCCAACCCCCCTGCAAGGAGCAGGGATATCCCTGACTAGATCAGATTGCTCAGAGCCTCATCCAACCTGGCCTTGAATGTTTCCAGGGATGGGGCTTCCACCACCTCTCTGGGAAACCTGTTCCAAGTGCTCTACAACCCTCATGATAAAAAATTTTTTCCTAATATCCAATCTAACTCTACCTCCCTCTATTTTAAAACCATTACCCCTCGTCCTATCACAACAGGCCCTACTGAACAGCCTCTCCCCATCTTTCTTGGAGGCCCCCTTGAGGTACTGGAAGACTGCTATCAGGTCTCCCCGGAGCCTCCTCTTCTCCAGGCTGAACAACCCCAACTCTCTCAGCCTGTCCTCATAGGAGAGGTGCTCCAACCCTCTGATCATCTTTGTGGCCCTCCTCTGGACCTTCTCCAACTGGTCTATGTCCTTCTTATGTTGGGGGCTCCAGGTGGGGTCTCACCAGGGCAGAGTAGAGGGGGAGAATCACCTCCCTCGACCTGCTGGCCACGCTCCTCTTGATGCAGCCCAGGATGCGGTTGGCCTTCTGGGCCACAAGGGCGCATTGCCGGCTCACGTTGAGCTTCTCCTCCACCAGCACTGCCAAATCCTTCTCCTCAGGGCTGCTCTCCATCCATTCTCCTCCCAGCCTGTATTTGTGCCTGGGATTGCAACAACCCAGGTGCAGGACCTTGCACTTGGCCTGGTTGAACTTCATGAGGTTGGCACGGGCCCACCTCTCCAGCCTGTCCAGGTCCCTCTGGATGGCAGAGTCTTCTATAAAAGTCTTCGTTTCATTAAAATTTTATTAGGAACTTTAAGATTGATTGATTCCTCGGTTGAATAATTGATTCCTAGCTAATAACTGTAGAGCTCTAATTTCACAAGTAATCAACATTTTATTATTTGTGTGGTATACAGAAGCTTTTCTGTGTAATGGTTTCTTCACTGGTCCTGTTCACAACCTTTGACATGCTGCAGCTGGGTGCTATAGTGGCTGCAACATGTGGAAAGGGAGTATGTCTTCTATTTAAAGCTGAATACATGCTGAAAAATTTGGTAAGTCATATAAGGTCAAAAGCACTGAGAGAGACAGTTATTAGTCTGGTCCTTTCAAACCAGAAGACTGACTACTTTCCTTTGTACTGTCAAAGGGAGGTGGGAAAAAGACACATTTTATGATCTTATTTTTCTGTAAGGCCCAGTTTCCAATCAACAACAAAACTGTCTATTTGTTTGGCTTTTCACTATGTGACATAAGCATTCTAAGTAATTTAGGTCAAGTTACATAGTTTCTTCTGTGCTGTGCAGTTAGTTGGTACACGAAACAAACTTATTGCCTGTTTAAGGCTCATTTATGATCTTAGAGTTGTGATTACACTTAAAATTGTGATTTATTAGCACTGAAAAGGGAGAAAAACAGTTTAATAGAGCCATCAGAAAGGTAATTGTGCAAAGTAAGCATTTTTGTTTTGTTTGCTGCTTTTGTGCTGTCTTCCCCTTAAATATTTAGCTGTATAAATGCACATTTCTAATTTTTGGTGTTCCACTCTTCTCCAGTGGAAAGTGGAAAGAAACAAAAAAAAGGAAGGAGAAAGAAGGGCACTTCTCCTCTACTGTCATATAATTTTTTAATTTAAAAGCGAAATATCTAAAAAAAATGTGGTCTGAAATAAAGTGCAAGTAGTGTAATATCAAGAAGGACCAAAAGACATAAGGAAGAAGCCAAAGAAGTATCATGGGATTGACTGAGAGACAATGAGCAGTGAAGTATAAATGAGCATAAATTAAAACTATGTAGCGGAAAAGGTTATTGACACACTGCCACAGGGCATCAGCTTGGTCGGTTCAAAATGGTGTTTGACATCCATAAGTGTACTAAACATTGTCTTATTTGTTAAACTGAGCTTTGGGCTGGGTACTGTGTCTCATATGTCAATGCTTGTTTGTTTCTAGCTGTAGGGAATAACAGACTTAGAGGGAAGTTATTCTACACCAGTGCAGAGAGTAGTTTTTGAATGCCAGTTCCCGAGTGCTATTGGTCACAATGTAAGAATGGACCCCAAAATGCAGGGTTAAAAAAAATGATGACTATTGCTGTGTTTCTTGCAAATTTGTTCATGGCTCAGTTTTTGGATAATTGGCATGAGAAGCATTTATGAGGCCTGGCTCTCTAAAGGTGCTAAGCACTGCTCATAGTCACAAAATCATATTAGCTATCAGAATGACATACTCTAGTCATGCAAATGCATAAATAAAATAATACTCAGAACAGTTCACTGGCAAGCAGACATGGTAGATCTGTGTTAGAGCTTATTGTAACAGCAGGAGATGAAAGAGCAAAAATCAGCTAACAAAACTTGCTCTAGAACTCAAGTCTTGCAAGTCATGTTTCAGGCTTTAGTGTATGTTCATGCTTGATTATAGACACCCTAAAAATAGGGGCATATAATGGAAATGCTGACAGATTCTGAGCTATCATGACGGTAACAGGCAATGCTATAATTAGGCATACATCTGAGTAGACAGTGTAATATGATTGCTGTGTTTATACCCTGCGCTGGAAGGAATGTTTGTTAATCTGCACAATCCTCTTAAATGAGTTAGGGAGCAAAAGTTTGTGGAAAAAAGATGGTGAGGTTTATTTTATATGCAGGCTGACTTATGTATATACCAAAAGACATCAGATACTTGCAGGATATTGGATAACTCTGGTTAACTGCATAACATGTAGTTATTTCAAGGTTGAGAAAAAAATGTGAGAATTTCACTGAGAACATCAGGCACTGTACAATTCAGCAGGAAAAACCATGTGAAAAGTTTTCTATCTTTACATTATAAACAGAACATGGTTGAAATAGTTTGTATTTCAGTAAAAACTATTCTTTCCTCATTTTATAGGCATTTATAGAATCACAGAATCATAGAATGGTTAGGGTTGGAAGGCACCTTTAAAGGTCATCTAGTCCCCTCATCAGAGCCCCATCCAACCTGGCCTTGAATGCTTCCAGGGATGGGGCATCCACCACCTCTGTGGGAAACCTGTTCCAGTGTTCTACCACCCTCAGTATAAAAAAATGTTTCCTTATATCTAGTCTGAATCTACCTCCCTGTATTATAAAACCGTTACATCTGTCGCATTCTTTCTTAGAAGCCCCCTTTAGGTCCTGGAAGAACACTATAAGGTCTCCCCGGAGCCTTCTCTTCTCCAGGCTGAACAGCCACAGCTCTCGCAGCCTGTCCTCATAGGAGGGGTGCTCCAGCCCTCTGATCATCTTCATGACCCTCCTCTGGACCCACTCTAACAGGTCCTTGTCTTTCCTGTGCTGAGGTCTCTACAGCTGGACTTAGTACTTCAGGAGTACACGGGCAGAATCACCTCCCTTGCCCTGCTGGCCACACTTCTTTTGATGCAGCCCACGATGCAGCTGGCTTTCTCAGCTGTGAGCATACATTGCCAGCTGATGTCTAGCTTTTCAACCACCAGCACCACCAAGTCCTTCTCGGCTGGGCTGTTCTAAATCCCTCCATCCCCCAGCCTGTATTTGTGCCTGGGGTGGCCCCAACCCGGCTGCAGGGCCTTACACTTGGCCTTGTTGAACCTCATGAGGCTCAGATGGGCCCACTTCTCGAGCTTGCCCAGGATGAGCGGGCGTGCCTGGGTGTGCAGGCACCAGGAGGAGGACCCGTGAGGGATGGGGCTGCCGGCGTGGCCTGAGCGCATGGCAGCTGGGCAATGCGCAGGTCTTTGGGACTGGCAGGCTGGCGGCTGCTGAAAGGCCTTGGACAGCCCCGCGCTGGCGCTTGCAAGGGGGAGGCTGGGAGAGCAGAAGGGAAAGATGTCCTCCTGCAGGAAACCAACCAATGTTGCTGCTGTGGTTGCAGCAAACCAACGTGTTAATTGAAGCCATTAAACTTCTGTTAAGCAAACTCCCATGGTACAGCCCAAGAAGTCGTCCCCTTGGCTTTCCTGCACTCCTGAGACGGTGCTGGAAAGCATTCCCTAGAGTGGGTAGCTCTTTGGTGTTGTCAAAGCCAGCCCCTGGCAAGCAGGTGGAGGTGTGACGCAGCACTGCAGTTGGGTTCTCAGCAGGAGTGGAGTAGAGGGGGCAGAATCACCTCCCTCGCCCTGCTGGCCACGCTTCTTTGCATGCAGCCCAGGATGCAGCTGGCTTTCTGGGCTGCGAGCGCACTTTGGCAGCTGATGTCTAGCTTTTCAACCACCAGCACCCCCGGGTCCTTCTTGGCTGGGCTGCTCTCAA